>VOQJ01006997.1:1370-27626 GCA_015052665.1 Apistogramma diplotaenia
ATTTAGAAGATCCCTCCTTTTAATATAATCTATATGCTTACTTAGCCTTTCGGGGGGGGGGGGGGTTTCTCTCTTTCATCCCTTTTTGGGCTCTGTTCATCAGCAGTTGTGAGACATACATCTTTGCCTCGCTGTTGCAAACATACACCACCCATAGAATTGTAGATTTCATTATTGCAGAGAAGGTCCAGTGGTGTATTTGTCCCTGAGGAGCGATAATGACTACCCACACAGAGATGTGAACACAATTTAAGACTTTTGATTACCAGTGGGTGCTCACACACAGACTGCCTCTCTCTGAGCAACAGATGATGTGAGCTCATCAGCAAAACTGCTCGGTGGACAAAACCTGCTGGATCCTCGCTTTGTAACGCTTACAGTGTGCCAGAAGTGTGTTTGCCCCGACACAACATGCCATTCATTCTGATTTTGATTTCCTTGTCTTATTTTATTATATTCTGTTCCTTTTTTTTATGTTTGTGTGTCTTAATTGTTTCCTTTATGTATCCACTCCACCATTGTTGTGTCTCCAGCTCGCCCTGTGGGTAAGTACTCATCCTTCTGATTTGATCCCATCCTGCATGCCGTCCTCATACACCTTATTGCATTTTACTGCTTGACAGTCAGTAACCATCGCTTTGACATTCCTGTATTTTACTAACACGGTCAGTGCACCAGTGCTCGTTTCTTTCAGTTATTCTTTGTAAATCAAACACGTGATCTTTGCTGATTTTAGAACTTTATCGTAGGGTTTTCTGTCCATGTAGAGCCCAGATCATGATTTCTTTTGGTGTTGCAGGCTCAGTGACAATTCTCAGGTTTAATGAGATATAGCCGTGCAGTTTTAGGGGTTCAGAAGTGATTAGAAAGGCAGCACATAAAAATAGTTTGTGTTTTGTAGAATTTCTTTTGTTGTCCATGATTGCCTGAAGTTTTTGCTCCATAGAAATCCTTTGATGCTTTGCATCTTTACTGGAAATGCTGTCCCAGTATTTTTGTAGGATCACTTTTCACTCTTTAAATTCCACCTTGTAAACAGCATCTATAAACTTTGCCTCGTCACAAAGTTACTATTTACTTACACCTGAGTTCAGCTGACAGATGAATGTGGCAGATGCTGTTCTGCAGCACAGATTTATTATTAAAGCTTAAGATTTATGTTACCAGTGTCACTGTAAAGTGACAGCTCTTTAGATCCTGGACTCTATTCTTTACAATGAATGAGTGAGCTAATAGTGTGATTCACTCAGACGCTGTCATCTCATATGGTCCAGAATGTGTTTAACTTGCAAGTCTTGAGGCCATCTGTGGATTTTTGGATCACAGAGCTGAGATCTGTCTCGTGTTGACCAGCTTCTTTCCTCCCGAGCCCTACAAAAACCGATCTGAGAATGCCATTTTATTTCTCTAGATTGGAGTCGGTCAGCAGAAAACCACATTTGACACACTTCATATGTGAGATTGTTACCGGGAGTAAGTGAAAATTGGCATCTTGAGAGAAATACGTGCTTTTGAGGGCAGAAACAGGAGGAATGCAATAATGAGAAATATGCAGGAGAAGAAAGAAAAGAAAAGAATGACAGAAGTGTGTGTCGAGACAAGCTTGACTAGCAGGAAAAAAAGCAGACACTGCCTCAATGGCAGGACTTTGGTTGGCAAAACAGCAGTGGCTGTTCTGTGATTGTCAAACTGTCAGCTTCCAAGAAGATGGAGGAAATTACACATTCACTCTGCCTGTGGGAAGAGACAGTAATTGCTGTCAACTTTTGAATAAAATATGATTGAATGTGGGATTTTAAAGGAGGAAGAAATGTTTGTGCTTGAGTGTGCTGAATGGATCTCTGTCTCTTTGTCCATTTGTTCTTTTCACCCTGACTGCTGCCTTATGCCGAGTCCTCTCCAAGCCAGGCAGATGTGACTTGTCATGAATTAAATATGGGCCTCTGATCATGTGTTTCCTTAGGAGGGAACAGGAAGGAGCTTCTCATGTGTCATTAAAGGTCTCTGAATAAAAAAACAGGTCCAATATGTGTGTGTTAGCACTGAGCCAAGCTTTGAAACTGTCACACACTGACTTCCCCTTGATTTGTCTCAAGTTTTGATCTATGCTCCTCAGTTGGCTCCTGTCTGCTTTTGGGCCATTCTTAATCACATTTCCTCTGACTATTTTTGTTCCAATATAATTCAAAGATAGGAAGAGGGATGAAAGTTGTGTAACATTTAGAGAAGCAACTCGTAGAAAAGCAGGAAAGACATACACTATCTGATTACATTGTAGCTTTAATCACAGGCAACAGTCACACAGCCAAGATCAGCTGTTACGTTTTTGTCACAGGAAACTCAGCCACTGATACAAAGATATCTTTGGTTTGGAAAACTGGCTTCTAAGCAGAATCCGTTTTTATAGGTTTGTTAACATCTAAATGAAAGACTCTTCTTGGGTTTCTTTGGCATTCAGGCCTCTTTAACATGACTTTAAATCATAAATACTGGAAAAAAGAGAATTACAAGAAGTACAACATAAGTCCACAGTAATGGGAAAAGGAGGAGTCAGAAATGAAGACTGGGAATGTGAGAAAGGGCAAGGCTGGGTAGTACAGTGATAGGAGGCATTCTGTAAGGTGTGAACCCATATTTTAGTGGGTTGTTAATAATGCAGTGCGTGGTATGGAACAGAGCAGGGAATGAGAGGGAGGGAGCTAAGACCTTGCCAGAGCAGGATTTAAGAGCTCTGTATCAGGCCCAGCATTGTGAGAGCCACAAGATATCCAAGCAGCAGAAGGCCAAACGGCAAAGCAGTAAATCTGCTGCCATCTGTACCATTCCCAACTGTGTGTGTATCTTTGACAAATACACACCCCCAAAAAGGGATTACATGACGAAACCAGCCAAATGGGAAGAGTTTGGCCTTACTGGAACCAGCTGGCTTATCAGTGAAAGGACTTAGAAGAAATCAATAGAAACAGAAAGGGTGCAAGATGGTGCATTGCAACAATTCAGATTTCTTTGTCATCGAATTTTGCAGAAATCCATAGAAGTCTTAGTGTTTCTCATTTAGTTTCTTAAAAGGAAATGGTCCCTCTAATCCACCGTCTGCACGTGTTTGATGCCACAGCAGTAACTCAGGGTCCTTCAACTGCTGGCTTCCATTATCTCTGCAGGAAGCGCGTTTCTCCTGTAAGAGTTTTTGATTTCTGCTTTGGCAAACATGGCCCTCGCTGACATTCATTGAAGAAACAATTAACGGCCTTGGGTCAGGCGGTAAATTACTTCAGGGCAATCTTTATACATTTCAGAAAATTAAAGCGACGATCATCTATCAAAGTTTGGATAATGAGGTTTTTCATGGGTAGAGACACATGCTTTGCGCTTGGGTTTCTTCAGTTTGTACTTGTTAAATGTCCCATTTAACCATTTAAGCCATTCAAAATGTCCCCGAAAGAAAGTTTGGTGTGAAATTCTGCCTCCTTAACCTGCTGTCGAGGAACGGTCAGAACGCAAAGGCGGGCAGCAGTGCACGTCAATAGAACTTGTATCCAGTCTCTAATCTTCTCTGTCTCTGCTATTGACCTGCATCTGTCAAGCTGTCACTCAGAAATTCCTCACTCTGTCCATCTGGCTGCTGATAAAGTTGTGAATGCTAACGGAGAAAGCTTCACGGTGTGATTCCGAACTTTGATAGCTTTTCGAGTGTTAGCTCGTTGTGTAAACACTGAAGTAGTCTTTTCTTTCACTCACTCACTCACTTTTGATACAGCTTTGATCACAAGTTGTATCAAGCTGCTTTTGATCTTGACTTTTATATGTGATGCATTCTGATGCAGACTAAACCCTACATATGGAAAGTCAGACACAATTAACCCTGTTTCTTACTGTTGGGGTGTTGGATGCTTCCGGGGCATGGGTGTGCCTTTGTGTTGTCTCAGATCTAAATGCCGTTGCGACTGAGACGCTTCCTCGTGTGAATGCCACTGTGACTGTCATTCATTCAGCTTCAGTCTCACCTGGATGAATGGCCGGCCTTGTTACCATGGCAGTGAGAGTCATGATAGTCACCGGTGTTCTTTCTCTGTTCAGAGCAAAAAACAGATATGATGCTGCATGGAAGCTCCACACAACACTCCCATTTTGATTTGACCATGTTTTATACTGCTCGTTTTTTTGCTTGAAGTCCTTAAAACCTTCATGTTTGGCTCCACTGCACACAGCCGATCTTCTAACACTGCTGTTCTGGCCCTTTTACTTCAGCTCCTCCCCAGTTTGTCATCCGTCCGAGAGACCAAATCGTGTCACAAGGCCGTACTGCTACCTTCCCATGTGAAACCAAAGGAAATCCTCAGCCTGCTGTCTTCTGGCAGAAGGAGGGAAGTCAGGTAAGAGCACAGTCTCAGTTGATTTGGTGTGAAGAAAGCATTTTAATGCTTTTTTATTACTTTCTCAAAGTGTTTCTTGCATGTGGAAACGCAGTGCTCTCTTAGCAGACAGGACTTATTATCTACAGTGTATCTAGCATTATCAGCAATCAGTAAAGTTTTGCTTCTACCAACTGTATGCACACTTGTGTTCTTTTGATTCCCCTGCATTGCGCACACACACACACACACACACACACACACACACACACACACACACACACACACACACACACAGGACAGGACACAGCACAGCCCTTCTACATGATCTGCGATCAGTATCTTTACCACAGACACATAGATACACCTTTGTTCTCGGGAGCAGCCAAACGAAAGTGTGCCTGGCAAAGTGCTAATTGGTTTTCTGTGACCCTGAACTGATAAGAACGATCCTATCCCTCACTCAGGCAGATAACTCATTCAAATACCTGGGTGTCCTCACAACGGTCAACAACGGTGCCAATTAGGAGCCTGTTGGGGCTTGTAGATGAGCCAGAGATATGATTCAGCTCTTGCTAAGGTTGAAACACGCTCACGTAGAGCCTGCGGCGCAACAATTAGATCAGAGTTTTCTGAAAACAGTGAACAGAAGTGAGACACATGCTTACAACTTCACATAGGTATGATACTCAAAAAACAACATGTGACCTAAAGCGCCGTGAGTCAGTACCACTGAGTGAAACTTATATGCAGCACATTGTCATTAAAATTGAGGCTTTTGAAATGACTGTTCATCCTTGCCATCTTTGCACTTGTTGCCACTTGTCCTTGTGTTTATTGATGCTTTATACCTTATCCTTACTGATAGATAAAAGATTTAAAGGCATTTGTTGAAAGAAGATGTTAAAGATAATTAAGTACATTAATTAAATAACAATTCTTCCACTTGAACATCTCTCATGTTCTGGATATCTAATATAAAGAAATAAAACTATGCTATTTGTTCCATTTAAGTGCTTAGTTGTAATTAAATCCAGCTGTATTTGCCAGTTCCCTCTGGGGATTATTAGAAAACAACAGCACAGAAAAGAAAGAGCTGGGACAAGGGAGCAGCTAGTCAGAAAGAGGTATTTTAGTCCTCTAATTCTGTGCACTTACTCTGAAACATGAGACACTGATGATTTCTTCCTTTGTAAATTGAGATTACATTATATTCAGTAAAGTTCAGTCTATATGAGGTGGTCTCCTTAAAAAAAATACATTAAAAAATCTCAAAACCACTGTGGAATTGAAGCAGAGAGGAAAGTAGTCATGAAGCCAACAAGAGCAAAGTTCCCTTCCTAAGAGAGTGGAGACGCTGGCTTGGCCCAAGAATGAGTATGAAACCAAATCATCAAACATGTTTTGCTGTTCGTGAAGTTGGTTCACATACTCAAAGATTAAATTGTTCATTCTGTGATTACTGTAATAGTCGGATGCGTTTGCATGTGAGTGTGCACAGTGTATGTGTGGATTCAATGGTGATGGATGTCTGAGCATTTTTGTAATTCTTCCAGGTTGAACTGGCTCCATGTTCTCACTAATTGACTGTTTGTTCCATTTCCTGCAGAATTTGCTCTTTCCCAACCAACCCCAGCAGCCCAACAATCGCTTTTCAGTGTCGCCCAGCGGAGCGCTGACCATCTCATCTGTGCAGCGGGCAGATGCTGGTTACTATATTTGCCAGGCCCTAACCGTTGCAGGCAGCATCCTCGCCAAGGCTCAACTGGAGGTCACAGATGGTGAGGAAAAACTGACATGCAACTTCTGCCATGCCAGCACACCACTACACACTAACACTAATGTTTGGGACCACTGCAAATGTGGTGAACCAGGTGAACCGTCACCACACAAATTATTCATAGTGACACTGATGGCATCTGACTTTAGTTTGTCAGGGTTTCTCTGCAACTTGACTGTTGACTTAAGTGCAAGCAGGAATTATCCTTTGAACACACACAGTAGGTGCAAATAAATTTTCAAACATTACAAGTGCAGAGAAAATTCATCTTTCTTCTAAAGGTCAGTCATTTTTTAGGTTATTTAACAGAAAAAAATTATATTGTGCTCAAATATGCATAGATTAAAATCAAATATGGTGCAATCATACAAACTTATAATGAATCCATTAAAAATACAGAGGATCAGGCACCGTTTTGTGGAAGCTGCCAAAGGGGGGAGAGCATCTTAGTCAGCTAAAATAACAACAGCTGTTTATAAGCTAATTTTATACCAGCTAATGTGGGGATCGAGTGTCCTAAATATCACACTCTGATAAACAGTTATGAGCAGTTAAGGCATCAGAGTGCAACAATGTTACATCCCCTTCAAAGACAGTTTCTCTAGTGACGGCTAACAGCTGCTAACAGCGTCCAAAACAGCAGCACTTACCGACAGAAAAGTTCAGCATTTCCTCAATAACTCACCTCAGTATCACTGCTGTCAGTCAGAAGTTTCAGCTTCACTGACTCACTGACCCATATCAGTCAATGAGCCCTTTCACAAAGTTTTACAGCCTCTTCCAGAGTAAATAAAGGTGGAGGCTTCTCACAGCTGAGTTAAGCAGTAACAGAGAAAACCTCCAGGGCAGATTCGGATCTGATCCAAACAGTAGTAGAAACATGCTGGACGGTTGCGGCTGTTATGGGGTGCAGTCTAAATTTAATGTTTCATATCTCTTTTGGCTGACCAAAACATGGTTGTCCTACAGCAGCCACCCTACCGGGGATTATGCATTTGAATTGGTAAGGGCAAGAAAACAGAACTGAGTTGACTGCAATCTGCGATATATTGACATCTAGTGGTGAGAATTTTACACACTGTAACTTTAAGAACTGGCAGTTACTGTGTTTTTGTTCTGTGCTCTTTGTTTCTTTTCTTTTTTACTGGTGCAATTTAATTAAAATGTCTTGCTTTTGGAAAGGAAATGGAGCATTGCCCTTGAATTTGTTTATTTAATGGTCATCGTTTTGGTGAAAGAGTGAAGCACATGAGGGAGGGAGCAGGAGAAAGGAGTGAGAGAGTGATGGTAGCTTTCTGTGGAGTGAATTATTTTGTCCTGCTCAGCACAGGAGCATCTAATCTGCTCAGCTGTTGTGATGGCGAGATAGACGGCTGTCCATGTGTCTGCTAAAGTACCTGCTAGCAGAAAGATTAAAAGCACCACATGAGCCCTTTTTTCTGTGTTTTTTTGGAATATATGTGCAAAATTGAAATGTCCTTCAAATTTCCTTTAAGCAAAGATTTTGTACACATGGCAAACAAGTATAACAGACACATGATGAGGTTTTAAATCTCTCTGACTGTGAATCCTCTTAAAACATTGAATGGCTATATGATGGCAAAGTCTGATAATATAAAGATGTTAGTGATGCTTTTCTAATCCACAATGGTTACTACCAGGGCTGTCTGCAATAATAAACCTAATGGCACTCTAGTGGACAGGTAGTGGCAACATACCTGAAATTAGCCATTATGGTGAATTTTATACTGTTTCTCGTGCATTATTTTTACAGGATAAACACTCTTTGCTTTGCTAAACAAATTTTTACAGTTGATTAAAGTATTTAAATTCTATCGGGCTTTTACTGTTGCTAAGATGTGCTGTAGATGGCACGTTAGCAAAACAAATAAAAGAAGGCAAAAGGAGGAAAGAGTGTGTGGGGGGTCAGGGTGAGGTCATGGCCACACCTGCTGCAGTCTTCATGTGATTTACTGCCCAGAGTCCCGCCAGTAGTCTGTGGAGTTCAAGGAGATCTGTAATGAGAAATTCCTGATCCAGAGACCCAAGGCCTTAGCTGAGCTTTGCCTCCTCCCTTTGTCACTCCCACATGCCATGAACACATAATTTAAATCCATCAAAACCCTTGACCAAGCCACACCTTCTGTTTGCCCTTTTTCTTCTGTCAAAGCGAGTCATACAGTAGTATACCTTGTTAAGTAAAGAATGCATTAGGGTGGGGGAATTTGCTTTAAATGCATTTAAACAAACATGAATGCACATTTTAATTGTATGTATCTTAACTATAACAGAGTTTGTCATAATTAAGGTAAAGGGTAGCTTACCGAGTCCCTGGCTAGAAGCAGGTGTTTTGAATCCTCTCTTGGCTGGATTTCAACTTCACATTATTGCTTTTGATTCATGTGATCACATTTGCCCTGCTTACTGATTATGGAGGACTAGAAACAAATAACTGGAATTCACGGAGTATATTCGGCTGGTGGATAATATATCAAGTCTCTCTCTACCTTCTTGACCCCAGGTACCAGAGAATAATCTGGAATCACTTCCTTTTGTCAGATGTAACTATGAGACGGAAAATAGGGCTGGAAGTGAGGTGTGATAATGTGTTGAAAGGTTACTGAGGTACTTGGTAATTACCCCCTGCAGGTCTGACATCATTAATCCATACTTTCTAATTAATGTAGGTTCTGTGATGCCAGGGGGACTCCACATTATTCAACTCTAAATATATAAACTGCCTGTGTGCTACAGTGCTAAATTTCTCAGAGGTCGCCTCTGACAGAGCCCCTATTTTACAGATGTTACCCAAAGGCTTTTATGGTGCATTAAAACAAATGAATTTGCTCATATAAATGGAATTCATCAAAGTGTTAGCATTTAAAGAGAAATGGAATCGTTTTTTTTTTAAAGGTGGTCTTCTCTCATTATTTGATATAAAGGGTTCAGTTTCTGTACTTTCTGAAATTCACCTTTTATTGTGCCCCACACTGCACATAATGAAGTATTTATCTGAACCACACTGAGTCAATTGGCAAGTGTCTCACCGCCAAACTGCACCACAGAGTCTAGAGTAGTGTATAAAAATAAAGCTACCCGGGCAGTAACTGGAAACTGCTTAGCATTCCTCTGCCACATCAATGAGAGAAGAAAACGCTGCTCAGCTTTTCTTTCCTGGAAATCCAGGAATCATTGTTCTGTGGCACAATTACAAGACCTGCAGAGAAAACAGTCTACTTTATGATAGATACCAACATCCACCCCCCGCCGGTGTGTTTTATGACCGGTGTCATCACTCAGTTTATTTTATAGGCAGGCACATTATATGAACATCGTCATTCATCTGAACTTCAGAATATGGATAACAATCACATTTTCCTCTTTGTTTCACAGTCCTCACAGACAGACCGCCGCCTATTATTCGCCAAGGCCCATCCAATCAGACCCTCAGTGTGGACAGTGTGGCGCTATTGAAGTGTCAGGCTTCAGGAGATCCTATCCCCTCCATCAGCTGGCTGAAGGATGGGGTCAGTCTACTAGGAAAGGACCCCCGCATGTCCCTGCAGGAGCTGGGCAGCCTGCAGATCAAAAGCATCAAGGTAAAGGATGTCAGTGAACTGCTACTTTATGCTACTGTGTGTTTGAGTTTTAGTCTGTGCAGTTATTTGCAGCCATGCGGTCGTGCTCGCAAGATTGTAGGATAGAAGCTTTTTCCAGCAGCCAAACAAGAAGCACCAAACTGCCCCAAAGAGTTTTTTTTCTTGTTTTTAACCTGGACGACTGCATCACTTAGTGGCATGGCAGCTCCATTTGGATGGAATCCAGCTGCGGGTCAGAATACACACACACACACACACACACACACGTAAATGTATCAAGTAGATTAAATTTAAAAGGATCGCATCTTCCTTTCTGCACCGTGTGGCCTCAGTGGAATACCTATTACGCTTGACGAAAGCGGCGCCCACTGACATGTTATTTAATAAATGGAAGGAAGGCACGGGGACAGAAACCAACAACCAACCGAAGTTCCTGAGAGGAATGGAGAGACAAGCCAGCTGTCATCGGTCCAGGGGGTTCTAGCAGCCCACCCTAAATTAATTAGCCCATCTTTGTTGTGGTTGAGCGGACAGTGAGGAAATAAGGAGGGGGGGGGGTGGAAAAGTGATGGAAGGGTGGTGAGTAGAAAATGGAATTCATTAGGAAATTAGCGTCAGCACTTTGAGGCACTCACAAATGACACACGGTTTGTCCAGCAACTGGTGAAGTCCCCTGTGTGTCAGCGATGGGAGGAAAACACACATTCAGGCATTGCTGCTGCTCTCACAGGGCTGATCTAGAATTTCCCTTTCACACAAAGTGTTATGAGTGGAATCTTTAAGCTTACCGATGCCGTCGGCACGTTGGCTTTCACTTATATATCTGTCTCTATTCGACTGTATTCTAGCTTTCAGACTCTGGGATCTACACGTGTGTGGCGACCAGCTCCAGTGGTGAAACATCGTGGAGCGCTTTCTTGGAAGTCAAAGGTAGGTCGAGGAAGGATGGCATGATATTCCCGTGCAAAGAAAAACTTGACAGTTTATTGGTCAAACTGGCTGTTTTTTGTGTTCTTCACTAAAATAATTCAGAATCAAGTGGAGTGATTGTTACGAAGAACCATGATGATAACGAGCTTCCAGGCCCACCGTCTAAACCGCAAGTGACCGATGTCACCAAGAACAGCGTGTCCCTGTCCTGGCAGCCCGGGCTGGTGGGAGCATCTCCTGTCTCCTCCTATGTCATTGAAGCATTCAGGTTTGTTTTCGTTAATAGCTTTGGTATGTTACCGACTGCACACATGAGTGTATTGTGATCAAACTCTTCCTCTTCCTTTGCAGTCAGTCAGTGAGCAACAGTTGGCAAACGGTGGCAGACCACGTCAAAACCACCCAGTTCACAGTCAAAGGTCTCCGTCCAAACACCATCTACCTGTTCATGGTCCGAGCTGTGAACAGCCAGGGCCTGAGCGACCCAAGCCCCATGTCTGATCCTGTCAGAACACAAGGTATCATATGAGGAGGCTTCATTAGCACATTTACTGCATGCATGGATACCTTTTTCATCACCTGTAAGCTTGTGTTTCTAAGAATAGGCTAAAGTCACTGCGCCACTCCAAACCCTGCTGCTTATCACCCCATCTCAGCAGTCTGCAGCAAACACTCATGCTGATACTAACACAAGAGGTCAAATCTTTCATTGTAGCTCAGCTCATTAAGGCTGCACTTAAGCAATTATGTAAAACAGGCATGTCTACTTTAGGAAGGCCTAACAGAGTTAGTGCTAGGCCTGCGATGTTAATCATCATAACAGAAGAAAATGACTGTCTCCAAACCCAAAGATGATTTGATTACAGTACTGGACAGTCTGCAGTCAGATTGCATTGATATGATAACACCCTCCCACAAGCAATCTTTGGCCATGCTCTGTCAAATGTAAGCTATTACCATCCAAAAAAAAGAAAAGTGAATTTGATTTGCACCATATCTCTTTCATGCTGAGATGAAGAGCTTCAGATGATATATAGAAGTGTTGATTGACAATAGCATGCACTGATAATAAATTGATTTTTTTTGTGCTTCTTTTAACTTTGTTTGGCCCATCCTGCTCCTTTGGTATGTCCATATTATTTATGACCGTATTTGGTCGTGTAAATGAGCCTCTTTTTTTTTAAATATAGGAAATTGTATTTGTGGCTTCTTCTTCTTTTTTTTCCTCCACTAAATAACTCAAAATGTGGCTCGTTTCAGCCACGCTCAGTATCTCATACACTGGAATTTTTTATTGCTTTTAACTTGAAACACATGCACGGGGGAAATGAGCTGGAACATAGTGTCATGGTGTCCATTTATCTTCCATCCAATATGTCTAAGGGGGTCGTACATTCGGGGTTCGCTCAGTGATGTGGTTTTTCAGTCAGGTCCCAGTAAGTGCAGACAAGTCACACATCTGAAGAACTTCGCCAGCCCAACTTTCTTTTCTTTGTAACAGAAAAGTGCTTAATACAAAATGGAATGAGGTCATTTTAATGCAGATGAAGTTGCTCCTTTTTAAATGAAGCCGTGATTACCAAGTGTACACGTCTTTGTTAAATCCGACTGGTCTATTCAGCCTTTCTTTTATCATTCCGCTTCTGATGGTGATGAATCAGGCTTTATTGTGTGGAGCTGAGCGAACGGAGTTTAAGAAGAGTGAGAAACGTTTTACTTTCTTTGACTTTACTTTGGGACTTCTCTTTCTCATTCTTCCTGCTCGCTTTCTCACAGATATAAGCCCTCCGGCTCAGGGTGTTGACCACAGGCATGTGCAGAAGGAGCTCGGTGAGGTCATAGTTCGCTTGCACAACCCCGTTGTCCTGAGTCCCACGACCATTCAGGTCACGTGGACGGTAAGTATAGCTCGAGTCTGAGCACCGCAACAGCATATATTTTGATTCTTTGTGCAAAATTGAGCCACAGATAGTTGAAGGTATTAAATATTCCTCTTTGAAGCCAAAAGGTGCTCCAAGCAGGCAGGCTAGCGTTTGTAACTGAACATCTGATAGTTGCAAGATGGTCTTATTAACCACAGTTACGTCAAAAGAGATGTCAGACATTACAGTTCATCTTCCATATGTCTTCAGCTGCTTCCCTTTAAAACAAGGGCTGCGCAGATGAAACTGGATTGAAATTAATGTTTGTGGTTGTGAATGAGATAATTAGTAATGTGTTGATGCTTGCTTCACCATAGGAATAAATTTTTAGCTGTTTAATAATGAGAGCAAGCATGCCACAGAGAACCTGCAGTGTTCAGACTGTATATGCACGGGGTTGTTTTGATCCTGGTCCCATAAATCCCTCGGTGGCAAAGGGAGTGCATTTTCAAATTATCCACATTAACAGTTTTCCTGGTGGCATCTTTATTGACCCCTGTGGACTCCGTCGCTAATTTAATGCTAAAGCATTGCTTTATGATTGCAGTGTACAGTCAACACAAAACACGGCTGCCTAATCAATCAGAGGCTGAGACCCTCTAAGTAAACAGAGGAGCCTTTTTCAGAAAGCTTTTATATTCCCAAATCATTCCATTAATAAAATTTGTGCACCAAGCTCAGAATCCATTTTGCTGATTTACTCGGGCCACACTGGCGAAAAACAGCTGCTTAACATCCCACTTGAAAGCCCTGCTCACTTCTTCTACTGTTAACAAGCCATTACAGTGAGTTATGCACCCGTTCCTCTTCTGCATAAATTCAGCTTTTTCCGTCTAGCTAAATGGGTCCAAGTTTTAGAGGAAGGACCCTTGGTGGATTTCAGGGGGCTATTACAAGTCCTGTCTCTCCATCTTTTCAATGGCACATAGCTGTTATCACCTCTGCTGTGTATTCTCCTTGTGTCCCCGGGGGGCATGTATTTGTTGCTGCATGACATTCTCATATTCACAGCACACCCTGAATGTAGTAGGACCTGCTTTATGGTGTCACTGTTTAGCATTTGTAATACACATGAGACATTCCAGTGTCCTTTATGGAATGTCTTTTTAATGTTAGAGGGACCACGTTGGGCTAGAACCTGCACTATGGTATAAAAGCCCCATCAGACCAGTGAAAGCCTCTAAAGTGTTATGCGTGCAGTACTGTAAGGATTGTAGAAAAACATCAGTGCATATTAACTTGTGTCTGTCCCAAAATCAGTCTCGTTTTGCACTAAAATAATAATCGTGCCTTCGTGTACCTCTTTAGGTGGATCGTCAGTCCCAGTTCATCCAGGGTTACAGGGTTCTTTACAGGCAGACTTCGGGACTGTTGTCACCAGGCCCATGGCAGACCCAGGATGTGAACGTTCCCTCGGAGAGAAGTGTGATCCTCGCTGCTCTCAAGAAAGGCATCGTTTACGAGATCAAGGTCCGGCCTTATTTCAACGAGTTTCAGGGCATGGACAGTGAATCGAGGACCGCTCGGACCACAGAGGAAGGTAAATTGAAGAGCTCGCTGGTTATATGTATGTCAGGGGCAATAAAATCAAACTGCTGGGCATCCACTCATATGATGGGTGACGTGATCCCGTGGGCTGCTTTCATGTTGGTTTTTGGCACGATGTCATTGATGCCCCTTTCTTGAAAACTGAGAACCGTATGTGTTTTATGATCATCTTTGTGACCTTCCGGCTGTTTTTTTTCTTTTTTTTATTGGTGGTGTTAGTGCCGACCTTTGCCGAATCCATCAGCCGGCAGCCACAGATCTGAGCTGTGATTGGGCACAGCTCACACTTCCTCCTGTGAAGATGATCTGTCACCCAGAGCTTGATTCATACAGGCTCTGACAAGGCCACAGAGTGATGTCTGATATTATAAAAGAGGCACACAGACAGATGTGTGTTTGGCTCAATTGTAAAACTTTTCTCTTTTTTTGGGAGGGGGGGGGGGGTAAATTGACTACTTAAAAATACATTAAAACAAATTAGGAAAAAAATACTAAACTGCAATAACACTGGTTTGTTTAGTGCTACTCGAGAACAGAACTGCATCCACCAACCTTGTTTTAATCTTTTAATCCCATAACTTCAGCCCCGCAGCAGCACAAAAAAGACAAATACAGACACTTAATACTGGAGGCAAAGCCTGTCTCTCCACTGCATATTCAGGGCTGCCCGAACAGGAGACAGTTCACATCCTGTTGTGATGACAGGCCCATTTATCTTTCCTTTCTCAGAGGGACCATATCTCCTGTGGTCAGCTAGTGTACGCAGTGCAGCAGTGGAACTGCCATCACATTACAGCTGTCCCCAACACACACTCTGGCACAAACACACACACACACACACACACCTTAAAGTCATTCCTGCCAAGGCACATCCTCTCCCTAAGGTCTCCCGAACCCACACGTCACAGCTATTACCAGTGCTGATAACACTCCCTGCCGGCCCTCCATCTGCATGCAGGTCCTGCAGAACCTCAACAACTTTCTGCCATAACTCTGCTGCTGTGCCTGGTCATAGTTAATATAGCTTCAAACACAGGGCTCTAGGCTCTTCAGAATCCCAGGGACTACTTAGAATGTGTGGCTAGACAGATAGAGAAATCTAGTTCATAGTGTGATTAAAACTCGGGGCGTCCATTAGCTAACACAATTAGGGAATCCCCAGAGCAGGTCCAGGCGGATCCGGAGTTATCGTATACTCTGCTGTGTCCATCGCTGCCTTTTTCACACATTCTCTCACTCTCCATCTGGACAGTCATATCACAGCTGATAAATGAACTCTGCCTGCCATCTGATTCCCACTGCATAATTGTCTAAGAAGTCACCATGGAGGATCATCGTTTATGCAAAGTAATTCTTATTTAAGGGGAAGGGAAATAAGTAATGTTTGCATAAATGTTCATTTGTAGACTAATGATCTACAGTACATTGATCTCTGGGGAGACGCCGCACCACCCAGTCTACTATCGCTATTGGCTCCTTTTTTGTATGGATGATATGTTTGTATTCCTTCATCATCCAACACAGCATGCCATGTGCATGCAAGACAGAGGGTCACATTCCTGCCTGCCATACATCACTCTGCTAATGGCTCTATTAGCACAGCCTCTGAGGCTTCTAATGAAAAATGTGTATTGTTTAGCACAAATATGCATGATAATAAGCTGCTAAATCATTCATAACATTAACTTTGAACGACATTGCCTCTGATGACTGCCATCCACAAATCCAGCACTTCGTCACCTGAATGTAATTCGGTGTTGGAGAGCCGCGAGCTTGATGGTTGATCAGATGCTGCCTTGGAAGATTGTTTCTAATCTGGCTAAGGTGTGGGGTTCATCACTGGACCCATTCATCTTCTACCATGCCAGGGCCTCCTGGCTCTCTGGGGGCTGCTGCAGCCAGTCGCACTGAGAGATGAGCACAGATTTACAGGGTGACACGTGCCATTTTGGATGGAGGTGAGGTGAGAGAGAGGCAGCACAGGAGTAATTGACCTGTCAGTATTCTGCTGTTGTGCTGCACCCCTGCCAGCCACTGTGGAAATGAGAAAACATTATTTTTAAAATGTTATTTCCAGTTGGGCCAACTGTTATTTATTTTTTTCCCTTTACCCCTTGTGGGGTCAGAAGATTGTCGCCATCAGAATAACAACAGAAGTTTATGAAAGCTTGGACCTGTCTTGTTTCTATCCACTCCCTGGCTGCCTGTGGATAGTGCAGATTCACTTAGATGGGCCTCACCCCGAAGCGTCCCTCTGATCCTCACCTACTGGCTTTAGTTTCATCTGGCCTGATCGATGGAATCAGTCAATATGTTTGCTGAGACCTTGTTTCCTTTCTCCTAAAATGTATTTTTTCATATTTCCTTCTCGTCTGCACTTCATCCCATAAGCTCCTTGACGCATGTGCCAACCTGGTCAATCCTGGGGTCTTAGCTCTACCAGAGTGCTTGCCTGACTGTGCCAGGTCATTATTCCACAAATCAATATGAGTATTTTCTGTGCAAATCCACCAGGCTGCAGACAAGGATGATATATTAAACCATTGAGAGATGTTAAAGAGGGGCTACAGCGGTGTCAGATCTGCTCTGGTATTCGTGTAAATCCCCCTGTAATGAAACATCACGGCAGCCTTTAGTCACCTGGGTCATCTTTACACAATATCATGGTTACAAATGCATGTGAGTGGGTACATTTGTTTTCGTGTGCATCGTCTGTTTGGTGCTTATTCCTTGTTTCTGCTGACTGATGCGTAGTGTATTTGACTGTTGACATGGAAACGCCTCCTCTTTCAGCTCCCAGCGCCCCTCCTCAGCAGGTAACAGTCCTGACAGTGGGAAACCAGAATAGCACTTCCATAAGCATCTCCTGGGACCCGCCTCCGCCCGATCACCAAAACGGCATCATCCAAGAGTACAAGGTTTGTCCCAGCACGTCAGCGCGGATTCTCATTTAAATCGCACGAAACAAAGTGCATCTCTTATTCCCGTCTTTTCCCATTTCAGATCTGGTGTCTCGGGAATGAGACACGTTTCCACGTTAATAAGACGGTGGATGCAGCCATACGCTCTGTGGTGGTGGGCGGGCTGCAGATAGGAGTAGTGTACCATGTGGAAGTGGCTGCCAGCACAAGTGCAGGGGTTGGAGTGAAGAGTGACCCTCAGCCTATCATCATTGGTGAGACTGACTGATGTTTAGAGTTTAGGCTTTAGAATAATATTGTTAAACTAATATTGTATTTTAGCTTTATCAAATAATCTCCAAAAGTGAACAAATTTTATGCTTTTTTTTTTTTCATGAAAGTCGAGGAATTACCAAATGGATGATATTGTTAAAATGCCATTATTTTGATATGTGGTCTGACTGGATGTGATTTATGTGGAGCTATGGCAGATTGTGCCTGATTTGACCCATAACTGATGGCTTGGCCTGCAGCATGTTCTTATTTCCCTGGTGTCACTCACATAATCCATCTCTTAGAGCAGAGCCCCGAGCTTACAGTTATGAGATGTTGTGTGTTTGCTTGTCTGTGGATGTGCAAATGGTTGTGTTCACGTGCTTGGTAATATAAGGAATATGAACATTTGAACATGGTTGCATGCGCATATGCGGACAAATGTGCGTTATTATCTTTTATAAGAGTCAGCGTGTGGGAACACTAATGGCTCACGGTTTGCACTGTTCCTACCGTGCTGCAAGAACTATTGCCAAGCACACTGGTCAGGCTGAGCTGCAATTGGAGATCAATACAGACCAGGGTCCTCTCATCTCCTTTCACAGTGTGTTTTACCAGCTGTGGAGTGAATTAGGGGCTAAACTAAGCAAACAACCTGCCCACCTGGGGGTTTGTTATAAGCTTTTAAGCTTTGTCTTTCTCAGTCTGTAAAAATAAATTTCACTGCACATCCTTCAGGTCTACACTATGTCCTGCTTTTCTGGTCAATATCTCAGCTGAAATGTAACAGATATCATTTGTTTCAGCTCAATCTAACTAACCTTTATGTTTCCAAAGCTTTGGAGAAAAACGTGAAATGTTTTCACGCTTCTCAGTATTGCTGCGTTAACCTTCGCCTTGAAGAATCAAATGATGCAGAACAGCAGAGATCTTTCCTGTTTCCTTTCACTGACTATCCAGCAAGCACCGTTTAAATGCTGCCTTTGTCTCCCTGCGCCCCCAAGGTAAAGAGTTTCGGGACGTGATTATACATGGAAACCGGAACAACAGCATCACGGAGCAGATCACTGATGTGGTGAAACAGCCTGCTTTTATCGCCGGTATTGGGGGGGCCTGCTGGGTCATCCTCATGGGCTTCAGCATCTGGCTTTACTGGAGGAGGAAGAAGAGAAAGGGCCTGAGCAACTATGCAGGTTAGACTGATTATAGTTTCATGCATATTTACACACTGCTCTGGTGCCTTAAACTGTGGAAAATTCTGCCCTTAAAGTGATAAAGTGACTATTTTACTACATTATCATCATCATCATCATCATCATCATCCTTTCAGTCTTAATGAGTGAAATATAGCAGAACGTGGCAATAAGGCTGAGATGGCTACTGTGTTAAAGCTCCAAAAGGAGACACATGTCAGCATGAATCATTTCCATTGGGTCACAGATTTGACAAATCCACCCACCGCATTGGTTATGAGCCCAGGGTGATCGAGCCGAGTGGGCCGGCTGGACTCTCTGCTGGTCACTGAAGCCCGGGTTTGTCCAGCTCTCCTCCCACACACCGACCCTGACATCTTACTGAGAGAACCCCTGTCAGTACTAGCAATCACCGAGTGCACAGAAGCTGCCAGGGGTACAAGATTTAATTAGAGTAGAGCAAATGCTAATGAGCTGACAATTTAGTGTTGAATTTTTGCTTTATTTCTTCCCTGTGAATAAGCATAACAAATATTTATGCTGGCATATTTTCTTATGATTTTTTTCATGTCCAGAAGAGTATACACTGTGGCAGCTACTATATGCTGACTTGGTTAATTTGCTCTTCATTTCTGTTTGTTACGTGTGTGTGTGTGTGTGTGTATGTGTGTGTGTTTTATTTTGTTTGTGCCACCGTCTTTACACCTCTGTGGCCTCTGAGCCGGCTGCTTTCTGGCTGTCGCTCTGCACACTGGGCGACGTTGTGGTCTCTCATTCTTTGACCCTCGGCACCTCTCAGCTCGACCCAGTTCCGAGTGTGCAGACACCCCTGAAGCGCTGCTTACCTCTGCAGGCTTTTAACACACAACTTCTCTGTCTTCTTGTTTTGCAGTTCAGTCCTTCACCTTCACCCCTGCAGGTACTGTTCATTTGTCCCGTCTCCCCCCCTCCCCATCTAGACGCAGATTCATCTCCTGCCCGCTTCTAGTGCACATGTTTCGATTGTCACACTTAAGCTCATGGCTAATGCAAATTGAAAGCTGATGCAGACTCAAAAATACAAGTGGAAACATTTTCACTTTGTTATTGGCCATGATCTGAGCCCTGCAAACTTCAACGCTTTTTTTTCGTGCCCAACCTGCAGCCTTATTCCATGTCGTGGTGTACTTGTGTGTATTTCTGCTGAAGCTGTGTGTTTTTGAATGACGATCCATCCTGATTCTTTGTGGCATTCTTGTGGTGTGCGATCAGACTGTCCACTTTCCTTTTCCTTAAATAGTCATATCCCTCTTTATTTTCAAGATTGGAATTGTGTTGGATATTATGCATCTACTTTCCTTTGGTCTCATTCAGTCAGTTGGGTGCTGTTTTCCTTCTGAATTTTGTGTTCTTTATTCCACATGTGCCTTCTTTGGGTAAAATTACATCTTTATTGGGCCAAAATCACAGTTGTATGTTATCTGTTCTGTAGCTAATTCAGATCAAGAGGAGTCAAAACTGTACAAATGATTCATCTGACTGCAGGTGGAGTTTTAAACAGTAAAAATATATTTTAAAAATGCATTTTAAATGTGACCGTGGTGCACAGCAGCTCCCAACTGGTCATTTTGTTTGTTAAACTTGGCTTTAAATCGGAAAAACTCCTCAGAGGTTGTTTCACAAAAGCGTGTTGAGGAGCAAGAAGAGACAAGGGCAAACACAGCATAAATTGCAGGGTGATGTTTTGAATGTGAGTCAAAGTGCTGCCGGAGAGCCTTGCAGTACTCTCGTCTGCACTGACAATTAGTTGATGTGTCGAGTGTCCAGCCTCAACCTCCTAAAGCTGCCTCCACACGAGTGGTAAATCACAACTATGTTGAGGCACGCTGCCAGCAAAAATTAGATTTGATGGAATTTTTATATGCTGATTATGCCACCCCACCCCCCACCATCAGTGCTTATTAAAGGGGATTAATCTGTATTCATATTGGGAAAAAGTGCTTATCGTGGAGACGGAGGCGAGAAGCACAGCCCTGCCGCCGTGTCACTCTGGCTAACATAAAAGTATTCCACAGCAGCCCAGAAATGTGCCCGAGCACAGATAGGGACTTCAGAGGCCTTCCCGCCGCACAGCCTCCCCCCTCGCACCCGCCTCCCCCTCCTGTCAGTCCTCAGTCAAACAACCGAGTGTTCTTTAATGCAAGTTTGCTGGTGGTGGAACAAAGAGAAGCGGCTTTGGATTTCACTGAATAAAGAACGCGGTTTCTGTCTTGAGCTCTCAGAGATCTGTTTTATTGTGACAGACTTGCAATGTTGGCTTTATCTGGGTGAAACAAAGCATTTTAATTCCACGTGCTGCTGTTCACTCGCTTAAACCCTAAACGTAGTAAATAAACTTTCAACTCTCCAACACGCATGCTTGACAGAATTCAAATTGTCTTTCTCTCCTTTGAAAGCCTGAAATTGTGGTTATGAGAATGAGAATTGGATTAAGTAAGCTTAGGTAATGTTAGTGATACATTAAAGTGTAGCAGCCTCTCTAATCTTGTGTGGGAGTATCCTCTGTCTGTCTTCTGTTGCTACGTCACCCACAGAAAACCCCCTCTTCTGCCCGTGCCTGGGCTTGTTGTGGAATCGACTTGAATGAAACAGGAAAAAAGAAAAAGAGGGGGAATGTTCAGCCCTCTTCTCTCTTTAATCTCCATCTGTGGAACAAATGAGCCAAATTGCTAACAGCTTTCCTTCGCTCTTCTTAAGTAAACCAGCTCTCTTATCCACCCCCCACCCCCACCCCCTTCTCTTTTTCCCTTATTGGGATGAGGTGGTTTCCAAAACTCTTGCTGCGTTTCCGTGTTTCCTGTGATCCACTGAAGTTCTTACATGTTTGGAACTCTCGCTGCTGCTTTGTCATCACGAAAGGGAGGAAATGGATCCTTCACAGCCGCCTCTCGCTTTCAGCCGTGCGGTTTCACCAGCCTCCAACTAAGAGAGGCCCTTGTTATCTATAGATCACTGTAATGAAACGGGCCACATGCATGACTTCTGGGGAGCCCTGCCAGCCAAAAACGGCATCAGTAACTCAGTCTCTGTGCTCGGAGATAGAAAACTCTGTGTGATTAATGAAGCCTCTGCCTTTTCTAATCTTTTTTTTTTTTTTTTGGTTTGAGATTTAATCACAAATCTGATAATAACACAGCAGCAAAATAAAAAAAATGAAATGAGTTTTCCCTCTCATCAGGCATCTTGTCCTTGAGGAACACATGACGTCTCCACTTATGCAAAGCAATATGCGGTCCTCATCATAGCAGTTAAAAAAAGAGGATGCAGACAGACATCTGCACCCCTTTGTGAATCCATCAATTATCATGTGCATGAAAAACATGACTACATAGGTATTGAAGAGCAAACTGGGCAGTACTAATAAATCCAGAAGTTCTTATTTTTCTCATGAAAACAACTCGTTTTGTTCGTGTTACACCTGAAAGACTTAATATCTGGCATTTCCTTTTTTCTTTCATCTCCGACTTTAGTGACGTTCCAGAGAGTTGACGGTGGTCTCATGAGCAATGGAAGGTGAGTGTCCCACCATGGTGGATCTGAAAGTGAACCTACATGTTTATGTGCAGACATTATTATTATTCAGGTCCTTCTAGCTTTGGTTTTACTCAACATTTCCTCCGCAGTTACACGTGAAGTCCTCAGCAAGCTGCTTTTGATTCTAACACTTACACATGTCTAATAGATTGATTGATAACCAATACCTGTTGTGCGCCTACCATGCAGACACGCATAGAAATATACATCTCGACCACATCTCCATTCATGCATCGGTAGATGAACTCATAAATCTCCTCAACGGAATTAACAGAAACAATTTAAGCAGAGAGTGCTTTTATTTTGTCATTTATCTTCCGCTGCCGGCTACAGGCAACCCCGAAGCCCTCTGGAGTGATAAATTTGCCTGTCACCTTGCGTGGGCGGCTGGGATCTGAGCACATGTAATAATGTAAAAATAATTACCCAGGGGAGAGGTGTGTGGAGGTACCCCTCTTGCACCCCCATGCAGTCTGCTCCATTTCAGTCTGTGTTAGTGAAAGGGAGAGGGGGCTACACTGAATAGGGCACATCTCAATGACACCAGTTACAGAGCCTTTGTAGATCTTCCAAAGACTCCCTGGAGAATCCCAGGCTTCTGTCTATCTACTGCTTATCACACCTGACTAGGTAAAACCTCCAGATCTCAAGTACTCAGTGAGAGACTTGCATCTGGATCTGACCCTGAGTATAGTTGGGCTTTCGGGAGTGTCTCCGCTCTGCAGTCTGGTTGCAACATTTTTAAATTTATGCCCTTTTTTTTCTCAAATTTCCCCATTTTCTCTGCATATAACTGGATGCTCCTGTGGACAATTGTGCTAGTATTGTTCTGTCAGCAATCTCTTAATGAATTAGCCACACCACTTGCCGTGCCGTTTCTGATCTACTTTCTGCTGAAGTGTTTTTCCTTCAATTTTCCACATAAGTGCTTCTGATTCTCTCTCCAGCGAATGTGATTTGAAATGTCTGTATTTTTGCCGCTCCGTATTTGTCATATCTTTAGTCAGAAGCAGTGACTTCCATAATTTTCGCAACGCTGGGATGCAGTCTGGAGTCCTAACACAAGCCTCTGATCCATTAGTCACTCTATTGCCATCAAATCCCAGATGTTGCTGCTTCCCCATCTGCCCTGAGAGTGAAAATGTGTAACAGAATATCTTGGGAAAAAGTGTTCATGTGTTGCATGAGATGTTTATTGCATTAATTAGACAATAGCAAATTAAACCACGTCTGTTCCTAGTTTCTCATTGGCTCCTGCCAAATTGCTCTGACTGAACAATTACACTTAATCGATCACAAAATAAATGATTCATGGAAGATGAATAGGCTGCAGATTGGTAGACCTGGACCATTTGACTTTGGCTGCTCAGTTGAAATTGATAAAAGCTGATAACGGTTCATTCCTTATCCCCCTGCCAATGGGGAGATGGTAATTAGAAGGTAGTAATAACTTCCTATCTCAGCACTGATCAATATTTTAGCAAAGGAGATTCACTCCCACTGGCAGGGAGCATGGGATGAGCACTGCAGCGAGCAGGCTTCATTGATGCTGTTGCTATGGAGATCCCTTTGCATCCCAGAATGCTAAATGACAACATGTTCTTGGGAGTTAATCTAGAAAGTAATCTGTGTTTCTCATTGCACTAAGTGTTCGCTAATGTCTAGACTTTTAATCCAAGTTCTATTCACTTGTCCGTGGGACCATAAACGCTTGATTTATGAAGTTGCTTTGGAATTAATCTCTCTCACTCGGCTTATTTATGGGAAGCTCCATGTCAGGCATCTTAGGCGGTATTTATGGCTTCCTTCCTGCTCATCACGAGAAACTGAAACATCAGACAGGAAGAGGAAATGTTCCAAATCAAATTTTATCTGCCAAGGTTGCCATCCGTTCTGGGTTGAGCAGGGATTAAAAGTTAGGTGTCGACTTTTCACTAGATGTATGACCCCGTGCCTGTCCTCCTGTCTCCAACACCCTGCTATTGCAGCACACACACACACACACACCCACACATATATATATATATATATATATACACCAACTATCCCTGGCAGAAATCAGTCTTATTCTAATTATCCTTAGAAGAAATGCTGCTTAGTGATGAATACAAGGACGATGCAGCCATTTCCTCTGTCAGCTCCTTGTCTTTCAAATGGTCTTCCTCGGGCGGGCTGGGGGAGGACATACTGGAGCACTCACAAGTGAGACAAAGGTGCCGTCTTTTGTTTATAGAAGCAGGCATTTCTGCACTATTGCTGGAGTCAACAAAAATGAACAATGTCTCCTCTTTTCAGCTGTTTGTAGTTTTTCCCCAACACAGATGTATAGTGAAGAAACAAAGGGAAAAGAAGGTTAGGGAAAGACGGTATGGAGAGAAGAAATAATGGCCGTGTGGTTGCATGGCAGGCAGAAACAGAGGTAGGAGGATGAGATGGCTTGGAAGAAGCATTACCGCTACGAAAGTGCATATGTCTGATGCACAGCCATCAATTTGAATGACTTGTCTCCCCCGAGGGCCTGTTTTGGCATTCAGGAACCACAATGAGGGCTCTTAGCTTGCCAGGGCTGCAGTTCATTTAGACTCCCCCCACTGTGGAAAAAGCTTCTCATTAGAACCTGTGGCTTAAGCAGAGGCAGCATTGCCATTACCTGCCCTTGTCCTCGGGGCCTGACTTGCTCCAAGTCCCTGAGAGCCAACACATCACCCCTCTGGAGCCAAGGCAAAAAAATAAATCCCATCAGGCAGCTAGGCTGGTAACCACGGTGTTGCACAGCTTCTACACGCATCTGCAGCCTGCTTCTAACTGAGGAGTATGCATTATATATAATAAATGCACTGGCTGAGGATCATTTATCTAACGAGGTGCGCTGGTGATTACACATTCAGAAATTTTGCTTGCATTTTAATCAGTTTCACAAGTGGCAAGTGGAGTGTCAGTGAATTGAAAACAAAGGCATTTAACGGCATCTTTCATTCTCATTTTACTCCATCTGTGTTACTCGTGGTAACGAGCCTTAGACGTGATTGTACAGTAAAGTGGCCCTAATGGCCTCCCAGCAGTCACCCATGACAGGTTAAAGTCTTGATGACTGCTTTTATAGCTCACACCCCCTCAAGAGGGACACAACACCTGTTAAATGGAACTGCCCTCTCCTCATATGCAGACGTCCCGCAAGCGGGTTCCAGGGCTGAAGTCTGTCTCCCCATCAAATAAGATTTAGACTGTCTGGACGTCACCACAAGGGGTTGATGGAAAAACACAGCAGATGGAGCAATGATATTAATGAATAAGGAAACATATACATGTGGGTGTCAGCGTGTTCTGCCGCGCTTTTATGCAGAGAGCAAATGCATGCATTAGTGTGCCCACAGTGTGCTTTTGCATTAATAACTCAGAGAATATGACAAAAGACTCAGCGGGAACAGAAATTAAAGGGCCTGCAGGAATTCCAACTTTGCAGGAGAAGAAATGTGTGTGTTTCCGCCGTACTGAAGAGCTGTTTCATCAGCTTCGGAGGTTTATGGAAAGCTTATCTCACACAAACGCGCGTGCGTGTACACAGTAACATTTAAACATATGTTCACAATGTTCTTTTTTTGATGTCTTCACATGCTCTTGTCATGTTTTTGTGTTCCAGCAGCATAATGCAGAATGAAAGCGGTCGTAATAAGTAAATATTGTATGAAAACAAAACAAAAACCTTGTGTCTAATCTATTGTTTGATCTGATATTTCTGCTTAGCCGCCCAGGCCTGCTAAATGCCAGTGATCCAGGCTACCCCTGGTTAGCAGACTCTTGGCCAGCAACCAGCCTGCCTGTCAACAGCAGCTCCGGGGGACCGAATGACCTGAGTAACTTTGGTCGTGGAGGTGAGAGCCCCGGTGCTTTGAGAAAGAGACCATAAGAGATGAAAAATGACTGCCTTCCTTTTTTATGATGTACATATATGCATTCAAGATGTATACATGCATGGACATTACATTTGAGCTTGGATATATATTTATCACAACAGAGGACAGCTACAGCATTAACAGCAGGGGCTTCACTGTCACCAGGCTGAGCGATGGCAAATAGTCCAGACTGGTGTCATAGCCCATACCTCAGAGCAAGAGAATGAGAGGGGAGAGACGGGCAGAGGAGCAGGGGGTGGATGGATGCTTGAAAGGATGGTCTTGAGCAGCCA
>VOQJ01007008.1:15896-31317 GCA_015052665.1 Apistogramma diplotaenia
TCCAAAAGCTGCTCATCATCTTATTCTGTGTCGTCAGAAATATCTCAACAGTCTGATGCAGACTGTTGAAAAATCATTTCAGGTGATTACCTTATGAAGCAGATTTAAAAAAAAAAAAAAAAAACCAAAAAAAAAAAATCCCAAATAAACCCCCCCCCCCCCCCCAATAAATTACTAAAATAAATGAGGGTTAAACAAATTGCATCAACACACATATTGTCTTATATTGTTTTTTATTTTCTGGATGTTTTATTATTTTTAATAATAAATTCATATGAAGTCCCTGGTACTTATTAAACTCCCCCATTTACCTGAATACTTGCAATTAATACAGTGACCTATCAGCATGGTAGTAATATGGTTGTAGTTACTGTAGTTAGTGGCTTTTTAGCAGATGTCTTCTTGGTAGACAACAACACAGTATCTTTTCAAGCAGATGTAAAAAGAAACACTGATTTCAGCAGTGTACTCAAAAATGTTTATTAGTTTTAAAAAGTCTTCAAAAACCAGTATCAACAAGCACTTCCCCTTAAAAAAAGCACTTAATAAAATGCAAAAAACAAAAGAAAAAATTTTAGTATTAAAAACCACAGCAACATAGCACAGTGGAGGGCGGCTCTACAGCTCCTAACCACTTACAAGAGGAAGGGTAAACGCTTCATAAACAAACATGAGTGCTAACAAACACACAGACCCACAGTTCAGTTAAACATCAAAACTGAGAGAATCTAGAGATGAAAAAATGTACACAAATAAGAAAATTCTCTTTAAATTGTTCATTACTATGTTGCAATGATACAGTTTTTAAAGAAGTTAAAAATACAGTATTCTGTATACAACCGCCAGATCAAATCCAGACATTAATTTAGTTCATTCAAAATGCTTCTTTTGTTTGTGTGTTTGTCACCGAGGGACAGCTTTCAAGCTCATGAATGAATGAACACAGTAGAATTTTTTTTTTAAATCTAATGTGGCACTATATATTAGGGACAGTGCAATTTCCACATTTGAAAAACGTGCAAATATTTTCTGAAGCAAATTCCTGTCAAAATCCAGTTCTGAAAGGTTTTAGAAAGTATTCAATTTTGTCATTATTCACCACCACATATATGAAAAGTCTCCATAACGCATGTGATAACACACTATGACACTTAAAACGTATGCTACAAAACATCATAACAGTGCAAGTCAGGTTGTTGTGAACATACAGACACACACGCTTATAATGGTTTCAAAGGTTACATATTCTGTACAAATACCACAATGTAAAATAATAAATAGTAGCAAAACAAACCAAAGAGCACCGGACACCTGGCCACACTCCCAATCTGTACAACAAATAAAGTGAGTGTGACCAACAATACACACTCAGAGATCTACTGCCAACAGAGTCACAGCTTACCAATAAATTGGTGACGCGCCCATAAAAACATCACATACCTGTTGGGGTTACAAAAGCATCAACAACAGTAAACGTTGGAACCAGAAATATTTCCCAGATTGATAACAAACGTCACCAAATTTTCACTTTTCCCTTGAATACATTTGTTATAGCTGTCATCAAGTACTTTATTGTTAGTATGTCCACCACATCGGAGGTTACATTAAACCTGTGGCCACAGTGCAGCTTTTATCTTTGGCATGGACATAAGGCTCAGAAACCCGCTCACATTTGATTGGCAGCTGTTTTTCATTTTATCCTCCATATTCAGAGTAAGATTGTTTCATAAACATACAAATCATTTTTTTTCCCATTAAAGAAGAACAAGGATTATAGATTGTCAGTGCATTATAATAAATGTACTATAAATGCTCGTTAAGCTCCATTTGCTTTCTAATTCTTACTCTTTAGTAATTTGCACACTATAAATAATGCATTTAAATTGTAATAAAGTTTGTTTTTCAAGTGCAAAAAAATTCCCCATCAGAGGGGTTTAGTTTAACTCTCAGGTAAGCGATTTTATCATAAATAAGTGGTTGAGCCTCCGTCTTTCGCGGCTTGTTTCATGTTGCACGAAGGGCTGTAACACAAGTTCCCACAAAATTGTCTTCGTGACGCAGGTACAAGCAACCATATAAATACTCAGTGCATAATTAAAGCTATTCTGAATCATTGCAGGATGCAGATCATCTCTCCTGGTTTAATGTAGTGATTCTCACACGTGCTGATTTTTATTCTACTAAAACATTATAACTTGGACCCATGTTTTGTTGTTGTTAATGACTGATAAAATTTGGAGGCGATAACTATTTTTGGCTTCTTAAAGGGTGAATCTGCTCTGACGTCCACTCCCGGGAAGATTGTGGCATTGTGTTAATGCGCCTGAATGCTCTAGACCAGCAAACTGCCAAAACGTCTGTTTTTATAGAGGTGCTCACATTTGCTGATGATCAGTTAATAAAGCACTTCTGATTAGCAGCACCTGGCTACTACTGACCGTCTTAATTCCTATGGAAGCAGCAAGGGTGCAGTTAGTTTTTCACAGATCTGGATACAAGACTTAATTAAAATGCAAATTAAAGCAATGTTTATAAAGAGGATTAATAATAATATTAAATCTACATGAAAGTGTTAAGAGAGGCTGATTTGGCTCTTCATACTCTTTACATCCGCTGATTCACAGAGACTCAGTATGTTTGATATAAACTTTGGAAATGACAGTATAGACTTATATTACTGCCTTTTATATATTTCAGCAAAATGAACAATTAGTATGTTTAGGAAGTGATAAATAATCTTTGTATTGGTATATGCTCCATGCCTACTCTGATATATTTAGATCATGAGAATATATTATATAGATTTACATGGATGGATTTGGTTCTATTTGTGACTACATGATGAGTTTATAAACCGTATGTGAGGACACTTCACATATATTTATGTTAATTATGTTATATTCAAAACCCTTCAAACTTCTTCCAGTTTTTTTTAGTAAAGCTGCACGACACACAAATATTGTTAGTTCAGCAGTAAATATAGTTTGGTTTGTTTGTACCTAATGCTTTAATTACAGTTAGTGACAGAAATAAGCAGTGCTGCATAAGGTTTATTTACACTGACCCTGGCTCTGTTATTGATCTGACTGTTCAGTGAAAATTAAATAAAGTGGGCTGTTTTAAAATTAGGTTTCTTTTTGTGTTTACTTGTTGGAAATGCTCTTGATCAAACTAAGTGAGGTGATATTCTCTCATTAAAGGGAAATGACCAGCATTTTCAGGTTTTGCAGCATTATCTCAGTTTTAGCCTGGCACTTAATCTGGACAGACCTCATCGTGTCCAGTGTTGCATTATAAATGCCTGAAAAATAAATAAAACAAACAGCAACCACAGATTAACATGTTCAACATGACTATAAAAAGCTCTGCTCTCAGCCCATCAGCCCAACAGTTGGTTGATCTTTGCTTTCCAGCCAGTCGAGGCCACTTGAATGAGATGTCTCGCTGGTGATTTGCTGGAACAGTGAATCGTCCACCAACTCCTCTGCGGTGGTGTGTTGATACTGGCCTTGCTGCTGGTTAGGGTCAAACAGCAGGTTTGTGTCCAACGCGTTAAGGTCACTGATGCTGCTGGAGAGCTCTGACGTCATTCTGATTTCACCAGGGAAATCGGCCCCACCTGCTGTTAGCTCCGACACCTGTTCCATGAGCTGAGCTCCAGCAGTGAGGTCGCTGTCTGTGAGGAGGTCTCGAGCGCTGCTGAAATCTAATTGCTGGTGTTGCTGTTTCGAGTTCAAAGCTGACACGATGGACTGCTGCTGATTCTGCTCTCCAGCGGCTGATTGTACTTGGCCTTCACCTGCGGAGAGAATCATTTGTTCATTAATGGCATTTTCCATGAGGTAACTGGGCCTCTGTAGGTTGCAGGTACTGGTGGAGTCGGAGGTCATCAGGTTATCAGTGCAGGGGAGGCTGGAGTTGGACTCGAGGATCTGGGTGAGGTTCATACGTGCAGTGTAGGTTGAGGGTAAATTATTAATTCCCACACCGCGCACACTATTCTCGTGGTCTCCATCCAGCTTGCTCAGGAGGACGCTGGCGATGCCTTTGGTGCCGCACTGCTGCCCCGGTGTGGGCTCATTTTGCATCATGATGTTGAGCGGCACAGAGCGGCTCCTCTGAGCCATGCTGTTCACTCTGAGGTTTGTCTGGCTGTTTGTAAAGATGTTCAACACCTCAGGCGTCACAGGAGAATTAAAGGGAGACACCACTGAATGGGGGGCACTGGGAAGCGCGCTGCTTCCTGTGCTGCCACTTAAATTCCTCTGATGCACAGCAGGACTTACACTCCGACACCTAAAATTTGCAGCAGATGTGCTGCTAGTTTTATTATCCAAAGGGGCGGGCACGGCAAAGCCCTCCTGCTTGGCCATGTTCGCTACCTGATGTTGCACAGGTGAGATGGGAGTCAAGCGGCCAAAATGGCTGTCATGGTGTCGCGCATGAGGAACGGCAAAGGCGTGAGGTTTTTGAAAATGGTCCTCTATCAAGACTTGATAGCTGGGCAGGATTTCCATTCCACTGTTTGACCTGCTGCCATTCCCGCTGCTGCTGTTGTAACTGTTATTCATCCACTCCAGTCTGGTCTTGTCTGGGTGGGTGGCCATTGGCCTCTGCATCGGTTTGACGGGGCTGCTGGAGGTGGTGCTGCCATCATGGAAACCAGTGATGCTGGAGCTAATGGGCGTGAATGCAAATGGGTTTCTGCACTCGACCGGACTGGGAGGAACGTTGCTGCTGCAGTTGGAGTGTGGCGTACCAACCGGGGTGTGACGACTGCTTCCGAGTGCACTGTCCACTGGGGTTGTGGAGGCGATGTGGGAGCAGGGGCTCTCTCCGGTCAGGCCTTGGGCTCCTCCCATCATTTCTGATGTTGGTGTAGGTGTTGGAGTTTGAATTGCATTGCTGCTGTTGCTCGTAGCATGATAGAAGGCAGTAGCAGCAAAAGTCTTGTTATTGGATAACATGTTGTTTGGCATCACATCCTGCTGGCCATGGAGAGTGGCAGAATCTCCAAACTGCTGCAGGTTGTTAAGTTTCATCTGCTCCTCCATCTGCACCAGCTCCTCCACAATGCTGTCCTGTGTCACGTCATCGTCGAAGGTAAAGTAGTCTATCATATCTGTCTGCATAGGCAGGTGACTGGATGATGGTTGACTCAAAAACTCTAAGGTTTCTGTAGTAGGATTGGACTGAGTGCAGGTCTGCTGTTGGGCTGCTTCCAGGCTTGAGTTTAAACCCACACCTGAATGCTTCAGAAAACTGGGACTATCAGGCACGGCATGTGCGTCAGCCGCTGCGTGCCCTTGATGTTGCTGTATTAATGCGTGACCGACTGAGGTGCCAGTTTCCATAACAGTGTAAATGTTTTTCCTCTGCAGTGAACTATGTGTTTTGGCAACAGAGTAAAAGCCGCTAGGTCTGAAAGAAGTGCCAAGTGCGTGGACTTGAGTGGCCATTTTTATTTCTACCTCTCTGGTGGCTGGTGCACTTTCAGATCTAGCTGGAGCACCTGGTCTAGAGACGTTACCTGTCATGTTTCTGATACCATATCCTAGACCAGCAGCACCCTCTACTGGCTGCTGGGGCACAAAAACCCTTTTGACTGGAGAAAGGTCTGGACTCAGGCATGAACGTTTTCCGAGGCTCTTGGTGGATAAGAAACCTTGCTTTACTTTGCTGCTTTCCCCAAATGAAGATGCTCTGCTGGTGTTCAGTAAAGACACAGTGCTAGTACTCTGAGTGGAGGGATTTAAGTGCAAAGTGCTTGTATTATTAATGTTATTATTGCTGCAGTCGCCTGTGGACACAGTGTTAGCACTTGAGGAGGACTCTCTGCTGCAGTTATTACTAGATGCTTCCTCAAGGCCCAAGAACCCTTTCGTTTGCGGTATGGGCACACTGGCGGCCCTCTGTACAGCCCCTCTATTCATGACTTTATTCATCATTGCTCCTCGTGGCAAAACTTGACTAACCAGATTTTGCATCTGGCTGTTTTCATGTATAGCTTCAACTTCCATTTCGACATCGATGCTCGGAGTGTTGGAAGTCAGCCCTGGCCTGGCGACTGGGGCCAAAATTGGGACGGCTGAGGCACTCCTTGCGCTCTGATTGGAGCTGATGTCTTCTCTAACTTTAGAGCTGATGTCTGCAGATGCCGGCTGCAGCATGTTTGTAAGGGATGTGGCCGATTCACTGCCGCTGGGCGCAAGCGATATGGCTGCCATTTTGACCAAACTGACTGGGCTCACATGACACGAAGTCATGACAGTCTTAATGGGGCTGTTGGCGATGATCATGGTGGAGGGCGAGCGCAGAGCGATGGCAGTGGTGGCTGAAGGTTTAGGGAGGATTTGAGCATAGCGCTGTCGAGCTGTGCGCTCTCCCACCGTACCGGACAGAAAAGTTTGGGGGGGTTTGGTGCTCTGTTTCACTGCCTGAATCGGCTGGGTCACCATCTGGATGTTAATGGGCAGCATTTTGCTCTCCACTGTTCCCACTGGACTCGGGGACATCAGCGGCCTGCTCCTCTGAACCTGCAGAGAAGAAAAGAGGAATCACAAAGTGAGTCCAAAGTTCATATCCTTTATTTTTGTTTTAATCGAAGAGTGTGACGGCAGAGAGAGAGATCTTCTCTTTATTTCAAAGGTTCATTTTCTTTTAGTGGTTTTGCTGTGTTTTTACTTCCCATCTTTGCGGTTTTTCCACCTATTTTTGCCTGATAAGTTCACCTCTGTCTTTTCCCCTTTTCCCCTGGTGTTATTCTGTCTGCCTTCCCTCAGTTCATCAAGATCTAGTCCTTCATCTTGCCTTGCATCGTCTATTTGTTCTGAGTTTTCTCAGCTTTTTGGGTTTTTTACTTATTTAGCTTTTATCTTGCCACTTCAGTCTACTATGTGATCCAACTCTCTCTCTCACCGTGATGGGGCTTGACACAGCAGCGACCATGATGCCTATGGTTGGCTGAGGTGATGGAGGGGTGGGACTACCACAAGACACACTGTCGTCTGCCTTCCTAAGTTGTCCCTCTCCAGGTAAAGGAGAAGTCAACTTCTGCTCCTGTTGCTTCCTCTGGATTTTCCTCTGGAGCTGCTGCTTTGCATCGACGGACGGAGAGGACATGGTGGCCACATGACGCTGGAAGGCGTGAGTGTCTGCAGTTGGGGCAAAGGCTGAGATGGTCTGTGGAGTTTTCACCTCTGAAGAAAAACAAACGGAATTTGTATTCAGTATACATAAAAACCCAATGGCAAAGGTGAACTGAAGACGAGTTTATTAACTGACGTAGACTGGTGGATAAAGTTCAGCGAAATAAAAAGCCCAATAGAGTGACTGGGAAACCATAACAACTGAAAACCTAAAACTAGAGAAACAAACACTGAAATGAACAGCTAGGGAAACACAAAGGAAGCCTGGGGCCTAGGGGACAGAAACAGACAAGCTGACATGGGGAGACAGCTGGGGAGGATATGACATAGGTGAACAGAATCAAAAGACAAGCCACAAGAAACAAAACTAAAAACAGTTCGGGGGCAAAAATGGTCAGCCATGGTTTGACTGTTTGCTTCACTCATATGTCTTGTAGTATATAAAGAAACCCCATTTTAAGATGTAGTTTTATTGTAGGTGGAGTATTCAATCAAACACAAACGTGTTTTTAAAATGAAGGTTTTAATCCTCATAAAGATTTACTGTGAAGCTTCAAAAGACGAGACAAATACCCAAAGCTACAGGTGCAGTAACAAGTAGCTGCCACCAGAAGTCACTCTTGACCTTTATTTTCTGTGCTCGGGTGCAGGTGAAGTTGAAAAAGGTTCCTACCTGGTGCTGTGCCGGTCATCATGGTGAGAGCTGCCAAAGACTTGTTGCTGATATAATGGCTGTCGATTAGGAAGCGAGCCAGGTCCTCCACAGCATCAAACTGGCGTTTGAGCACCTTCTGGGCCCACTCGCACACAAGATCACAGGCTGCAAACCGCACTTCTTCCTTAATGCTGCTCAGCTGGCCCGGGGATTCCAGTACCTCACACTGGTGCTGCAAACACTAGATATTTTATATATATTTAAATATACACATATGCATGAGAAGACACTACAAATTAAATGTAAATAAATGTACTTACTCCGTCCCCTGTTTTATGGAGGTCCAGAGTAGGTAAAGATGGCATGTGAACAAACGGTCTCTTCCTTAGGCCACTATAGCAATATGTGAGTCAGTGTTAAGATAAAAAACACACACAGAAACTTACAAAAATACAAATGACAACTATAAAGAGGGAAACCCAAATAAAACACAGCCTGTATAGGATTAGCATCTCAATCATCTGTGTAAAATAAAAAAAACTTTTAATACTAAACCACTAGACAGTGTTTCCTTGCTGTAGCTGCATTACTTTCCCTCTGTATTATGTGTTTAACCCCTTCATATTGTCACCTTATCCATATTTCTGATTGTTAGATGCTGCCAACGCCACCTTTTTCATATGAACGTGCTCGTAGCTATATTGATAAACTCTCGGTTAATTTAACTGATAACTGACTTTGTGTGACCACTTATCCTGATTGCTGATGTTTGGGTGAGTAGATCCGATTATGGAAAGACACACTGATAATTGAACTGGATTTGTAGTACAGGGCTTTGGGGTTTTGGTTTGTTTATCCTAGCATCCATAGTGTATCCTGTCTGTGTGTTCTTGTCTTTGTGTTCAGTTACTTCCTGTTTTACTTTGTTAATTAGTTTCAGCCTTTTCTTGCGATCTTCCTGTTTCCATTTCCCTTAATTACCCCTGCTCTGCTGCTCTGCATGTTCTCTTGATTCTTGCTCTTCGTGTTTTCTGGACTTTCTCCTTGGATTATGTTATTTTTCGAATTGGTAAACAGCCATTGAAGAACCAGCTTTTTGACTCTGCTTGCAGCATCCTGCATCTTGATTCTGCTACTCTACACTCCACACAACAATACTGTGACAATGCACGAAGAATAGGCTCACAGAAAAGAGCTGAAATAAATGGAGTTAATCATACGCTTTGGGACACCAAATGAAAGCTGCACGTTTTAAATATTTGGGTGCGGTGAGAGATTACTGACAGGAAAGCATCTACGATATTTTTACTGATGGTGGCAGAGGGTTTTTTATTTTTTTACACATTAAACTCTGAAACTTGATCTGGAGATGTATTTTTGTTGACTGTACACCCTATACTCAGGCCTTGTTTAATTATAGATTAAAGCTTTGCTGTTACTAGAACAAATAACCAGAACTGCCGCCCTGCCGTGTTACGCAGCCAGCAGCTTAAATTCATGTTTGTCCAATCTAGGTGGGAACCAACACAGAGTGCAACAAATTCAAATAATTCGGTGCAGTTTAATGGATTTTAATCAACTACAGATAAATCCAATCAGGCACATTGAAAAATGATATCAGGAGAATGCCTGAAGTGGGTTTATTTTATTTAGATTGAAAATGATTGAGCTTCATTTTATTGCGCTATACTTAGATTTTTACTTTATTTAGCACCTTCGTTTTATTTCCTTTATTTTGTTTTCATTTCAGCTGAACTAGAGTGGGACCTGTCCTTTTGTTGTTACATCTGCTACTGCCTGGCCATGACACAATCACCTCAATCACCCAGTAAAATCCACTGACCTCTCCAACCTCGCAAGCTAACTGATATTAAGAAATGGATGCGGATGGATTACTTTTAAAGCCCTTCATGTCCTGGCCTAAGATTATATACTCAAACTGCTCCCACCTCACGCTCAAAGACAAAAGGCGATGGGAGCGTTTGCCAGCTCAGTTGTGGAATGACCTGCATGAGTAAATCCAACACAGCTCGTCAGCATTGGGTTTTTTAAATCACTGCCAAAGATTCATTTATACTGTTTTTTTTGGTAAATTTCAGTATAGACTTTATGTTTTTGACATTCTTAGTTTAACTCCATCTTATTTTAACTTCTAGATTTTCATAATATTACACTATATCTTGTTCTTTCTGTTGCACTTGAGTCTTGCGTGAAGTATGTTATTTTATTCTGTAATTCTGGGAAGCACTTTGTAATGTTGATTAGTTTAATTTACTGTTGGTAATTCATTAGTTCCTTTTGTATTTACCTCTTTGCCTTACCTCTGTCTTTTCCCCATGATAAGTTTACCATTGTGGTTTCCCCCCTTTAGTTAGTTCTCACTTCCTGTTTTATTTTGACAGTCATTTTTCTTTTGTGTTTTGCATTTAGTTTTACTTCCTTTGACGTTATATTGATTGCTTTCAGCTGTGTTTAGTTTCCCTCCTGTCCCCTCGTTACCTTCTGTGTATTTAGTCTCTGTCTTGCCGTAGTTCTTTGTTTTGTTGCACTGTGCTGCTCCCTTCAGTTGTTTTAAATGTGTGCTCCAGCCTGGTTTCTGGATTTAAGCTTGCCTTTTTGTGTGTGTGTGTGTGTGTGTGTGTGTGTGTGTGTATTTTCTTAGTTTCTCTGGGCAATCCTGCTGACCAATAAAGGTGTGCTTTCTGTTTAAGTCTGTCTGCAGAGTCTCCATTTGGGTTCTCTCATTCAACACATTATGGCAGTTCTTCATTTCACCGGATTCAGTGACAACAGAGAGAGTCTCTACACTTTAGATTAGTTAACATCCTGACACAGATTATGATTATTATAGATTTTGTAGACTAGGACTCATTTTGTTGTGTAAGCACTTTGAGTGTGAGTTAGAGTAGAAAAGTGCCATCTAAGAACGAGTCTATTTGCCATATTGTAAAAACCAACGACGTCCTCGAGCAGTTTGTACATGAGTTCTAAGCAAACCCTTTTCACTTGGTAAAATAATAAGGCCACAACCAGGATAAAGGTCATGACAGTAAATCAAGTTTGTCTTTAGGCGTCATGAGCTAATTAGAAAAAAACCCACAATGTTACAAGAAGGTCAAGATCACAGTGACTCGGCTGATGGTCTCTGTATTATGATTCTGCTTCGAAGGCAGAGGGGGGGTTTATTTCATTTCGCGTCTATATTTAGAGAGCTTATGAACTGCAGCAGCAGATGGTCTGTGACCAGAGACAGAGGCCAGACTGCTACGCTCCATTCCAGTAAAGGATATTTTGATTTTCCCCTCATGCCAAGACGACGCGCCTTCATGTTCGGGAAGACATTTTTCATCATCTTTCCGAAGTCTGCAGCACTCAGCGGGTGGTAGTTAAGATTGTCACAGAAGCTCCTGAAACACACAAACAGAATTAATCAAATTCAGCTTTTAACCAAAAGAGACCAATACTTTAGGTTTAATACAAGGTGTGGTCTCCCCTGGACATGATGCAAGCAGTCACCTGCCTGCACGTTGCATGTTGATAAATTGCTCTCCATTCCTTGATGAGTGCAATCTGCATCTGTGCAATGGTCGCTGGATGTAGCTCCCTCTGATGTTTATGGGAATCTTTGACCATCATGTCCCAGGCATGTTCAACAGGAGACATATCAGGGCTAAATGCTGACCAAGGAAGTGTTTGCATATGCTCCTGATACAGAAAGGCCTGTGGTACAGTGCAAGCACAAGTGCTTCCATCCAGTCAGATTTCAAGCGGGATAATCAGATCAGAGACGGTGCTCTCATGGACAAGCAAGGTTGAGGCAATAGCTCAGGCACTGATGACAGTGTTATGCACACACTGTTTTGCGTTGTGAGACCACTGGCTTGAGAATTCAGTAACCAATTCTGAGGGGTAGAAGTGAGTTCGTTTGTATTTGGTAAACTAATCACCAATCCAGCCACCAACTAAACCCAATCAACCAGAACTGAAAACTACTCACAGAATACGTTTATGCTTTTTAACACTTTTTTGACATGTGTAGTAGACAGGTACATCTGAGCTTTATCTGGTATTGTTTAATCTGTGTAGAAACATCTGCAGGTGTGTGCTAAAACAACGACCCATTAAAGACTCCAGCAGCAGTGCCACTAAAGTTAGAAAGTGATTGTGGCCCACGTGTCTGTTTGATTGCGAAAGAAATGAAGCAGTTACGTGTGTTTAAAGCCTTTTCACCTGTCTGCTCCGAAGGCGCCAATATTTCTGGAGGACGCTGTATTTTTGTTCTAGCGGAGTTAAAAAGACAGTTGCATAACAGCGCCAGAGCATTTCAATGACTGTCTCAGACTTTCCATTCTAATATTACCAACACATGCGGCTCTGTGATTCTCATGCCTGCAGCATCTATTTATACAGATGCTTTTGCCTGCAGGAGAAAGAGGCTCAAACGCTGGAAGCTTCCATCTATTCAAAAGGTGAATGCCAACAATAATGTTATTCTTCAGTAATGGAAAAAAATGTCACTTAACTCTGATGATAGTAGTAAAAACAAGATTCTCTTTAAAGAAAACTGGATTTATGGAGTGAAACTCAGCTCCGTCTGTCTCTTTTATACCTACTTGTATTCATCATAGACTTCCTGCTTGGGGAGCGAGGTCTCGGGGTACTCCTCTAAATGATTTCGGATCCAGGAAAATGCGTGCATCTGCTGCGTGCGGCTCGATGACAGGGCGCTCTGGTCACTGTGAAAATATGTGAATTTCTGTCACCTCAGGCCTGACAATGACACGCATCAACGCTAATCGAGGCTCTGTGTGTGGAACTGCAGAACATTTTTGTTCTAATATTTCATTATTGCTGTATAATAATTTTTTTTAATCTCTTTTCCCCCAGTTTTCCACAAATCCATTTGGAAACAGGTATATTCTCACCTTTTATCAGCGTTGCTGCTGGGACCAGAAGGCAACTTGAGGTAGAGGTAGAGTTTTTCAATGTCAGAGAACTTCTCGACATCTTGCTGCAGAAACAAAAAGTCAAAGATATACATCAACAGTGCTAAGCCTCTATTTCAAAGAAGACACAGGGCTGTGCACACATAATGAAAGCAGGAGTAAATCTACAAATAAATTCTTATTTGTTTTAATTTTAATTATTCATTTATTACCGATAAAAAAATCTCCCAACATTTAATGCAAATAAGTGTCAAACAATGTTCCTTTCATCGAGCCATTTCACTGGATGCGTGTTAAACATTTAATCAAAGTCCAACTCCTGCAAATGTTAACAGTGTGATGGAATAAGAAGAACTGCTTTCCTCCTTTGTTGGGGTCTCTGTTGATCAGCATCACCTCCACAAAATAAAATCAGTTAGCTTCAGCATTTTGCTGTTAATCCAATAAGATGTTTAATTGTTATGTCTTGTTATGGCTGCTTTAAGGATGAATTGGACTAAGATTCAGACATTAAATAGAACACATGAAGCATCCCCACAACCAGTGAATGCTGAAACTATGACAGAGCCACGGCTGAGCTGGCTGGCCACCTGCTGCATACATCCAGATGACAGTGATAGCAGTCTTTCTTCCGTCTGTTATATATCAGCCTGAACCAGCAGCTGGTTTCAGGGGAGCAGCTACAGTGTCAGGCTGAAGGCAGCCAAATCAACCTATCATCTCTGCTGAAGCTCTCTAATCTCCTGAGACCCATGCATATTTATATGGGGACATTGCATGCGTGTTTTTTTTCTGCACATTATACTGCACTCAGCACAGTCTATTGAAACCCATGAATCCCAAACAAGAGCTTAGGTTAAAGGCTGAAAAGCATAGTGTGTGTATCTTATCAACTGAATGCAGTGCTATTCTTTAAGCGGCAGAGCTGTTTAGAGGAGAAAAGGGGTTCTTTTATAATTCAGGACAACACTTTCAAGAAGACTACATGATGGTTGTCACAAAAGCAACACCTATGTTGTTAAGGAAAAATGATTAAAAGGTTGCATTTTAGCCCAAACTGATTTCTTTTAAACCCTAACCAAGCAATCCATTAAAAAAAATAATAAAAATGCTGTGAGCAGCAAAATGTGAGCTCTACGACCACCTTTAATGTACTCTAGGGAGATAGTTTGATATCATTTTTAATCATTGCAAAATATTCACTTTAAAATGTTTCCCCTGACCTTTATGGATTCATAGTGATTGATACTCCAGCCACTGAGCTGATGCTGACTTGCTAAATGCATATTTGAGGAATCAGGTCACCATGTCAGTGATAACAGACTTACAGTTCTGTCCTGAACTCGCCACTTTTGTTTGTTTTTTTTTACCTCTGCTTACATCAAACATAAACATAAAAAGTCTTCAGGGATTCGGAGTAGTTGTGCAACTCTTAAACCTTTATACAGTGTAATGGTTTACACATTAGCAAATCAAATGCAAGATCCCTGTTTTGATTCTCGAAGGAGACGCAAATCCCTTTGTGGTTGTGTCAAGAAGAGCGTCCAGTGTTTAAAAAAAACTGCAGTTGCAGCCGAAAGTAGCTCCTTCTTCTAAACCCTAAAGATTTACTGATCTACCTTCAACCTGAAAAATAAAGTCAATGCAAATATAACAAAAAGTGCAGTTCCCCAAATGCCCACTTGAGGCTGACTACAAAAACAAGTTAATCCCCACTGATAAAATGTCCGTTAAAGATAAACAGTTGATAGACTGGTGCAAAAAAAGAAAGAAAGAAAGGTTTTGGTTAATTTCTTTATTTATAACAACTTATAAGAACTATGTTATTGGACTATATTACAAAGTGTGTTAAAGCTTAGAGTGACAGCAAAGGTGATGTCATCCATTGGCACAAGCTGCCGCTTTGGCGCCCGCTGTGTTGCAGACATGAGTGTATGATAGTGTCCGTTTCAATACAGAAGCTCAGAGATTCACAGATTATATGGGGGGAGTTTTTAAAAAGATGAGATTTTCTGGAGTAAACTTTGAGGAAAAAAAAACAAACAGAAAAACTTAGCAATTTCTTTGCTTGCATTTTTAACTTCCTCTCCTCGTTCACCAGCGCTGATGTGTTGGCTTTGTGTGCGTCGTGACACCTGTCGATCATGACAACACTGCAGTGGGTACCCGCACCCTAAAGCCTAGGCTATACTAGTTGTGGACATGGACATGGAAAGCTGGAGACCCAACAGCAGAGTAGTTATTCCTGTTAATAATGCATTAATAATGCATTAATCTTATATAGCGCTTTTCAAGGGACCCAAAGATGCTTTACAATTTCATGCACTATTCATTCACACCTCAATCATACTTGGTGATGGTAAGCTACCAATGTTGCCACAGCTGCCCTGCCAATTTGCACCTACTGACCACCACTAAACACCAACCACACAACCACATTCACACTTGGGCAATGTGGGTTAAGTGTCTTGCCCAGGGACACAATGACAGCATGCGCTCAGATGGCGACTCAAACCACCCATTTACTTCACCACCGCCGTCCCCTGATTTACTTCTTTGAAGTCTGCCACCTGGGGACATACGCGGTTGGTGCATTGCAATGTAAATTTTCTGCAGACATGTCCGCACAGTTGCACCCCCCCCCCCCCCCCCCCCCCCCCCCCCGCTGCCGG
>VOQJ01007008.1:40245-65657 GCA_015052665.1 Apistogramma diplotaenia
TAAATTTTATATTTTTTAATTTAAATTTTTTAAAAAATAATTTTAAATTTTTTTTTTTTTTTTTTTTTTTTTTTTTTTTTTTACATTTTTATTGCTGATGTTTAGGTCAAAAAACGTCCATCCTCTTCAGGCAAGGCTGAGTGGTCCAAAAAGGTTGAAATAAGCATGCAGGCAAAATCTGCTTCTGGTCCAACAAAGAAGCACACAGATGAGCTTCTGGCTAAGGAAGAGCAATATAGGTAAGAGCTGTTCTCATATCTGCTGGTTTTACTTAGGTATTTATAATACTTCTGATAAATTGCACTGCTTCAGCTTCAGTGTGTTCCTTAAACAACCTATAGAAAAACTCTTCCAGTGTAGAGCAGCAGAAAATAATCACACATGGCTTTAGTTTATCTTGAGTGTCGGTATGCTAATTGATCACTCAGTTGCTCTTCAGGACACTGAGTCATGAATAAAAAATAACTTTGTCCAGGTACAGCAGACCAGTTTTATCTCTATTTTTACAGTATGTCTACTGTCCTGCAGCACTAAATATGGAAGCTTGTTTACGCCACTGAAAAAGACAAATTTGAGGTCATTATCTCAAATTTGTAACTTACTCACTGAAATTTCTGGTAAAATAAGTTGAAATTTGAATTTATTAAGTTAAAATGTTGAGATAACCCCACATTTTGACTTATGGATGGCAAAAATAAATAATTTTTTCATTTTCTTTTCTGTATAGTTGTTTAAATAAACCTGCACATTTTTATTTCCAACAGACTCCTAAATGCAGAGTTGGAAGCCAAAACAGCAGATTTAGTACGACAGGCTGAACAACTTATGGTAAATTATTAACTTGTTTGCATGACGTAATTGAAAAAAAATTTGTCATACTTTAGTACTAAAAAAGTCAGATGGAAGAAGTTGAGAAGGTAGCAGACTTATTTTAAAATCCAAACCGGTTCTCGGTGTTTATTTTAGAGAGAACAGAGTGAAGTTCTTTCAAAGCCTTTATCCAGTGTCCTGCCCGTAGATGCTGCTGAAGAAAAGTCCAGGTAATAAATATCAGAAGCACAAAATTTTTCTAGTGCTTCGTTTTTTTTAATCCTGTCTCATCCGGCAGCTTAACCATGCAAAATTATTCCAGCCTCTTTGAAGATAGTTCAGATATTTATAGTTCGTAAGACAAAAAATGAAAAATGTTTGCTTCTCTACAGGGTAACAGAGCCTCAAACATGTGCTGTGCAGCAGTCAGGTGTGAAGGTCTGTATCCCATAAACCTGCAGATGTTTTGCTCAGCACTTTATAATCTAGTGATGGAACCTCTCCGTTCAATTCAGTTTTATTTATTTAGCAACAGCTCACAACCACAGTCACCTCGTGGTGTTTTAGATTTTAAGATAAAGGCGCTACAGTATTAGAGAGAAACCCCAACAATCACATGATCTCATATGAGCAGGATTTGGCTACTTTATAACAGGAAAAGACCGCTGGAAGAACCAGGCTGAGGGAGGGGCAGCCAGGACATGGGGAGTGATGAAAACAGCTGAGTGCATCATGAGATGTTCTTTAACAACATAACTAAGGGTCACCTGATCCAGCTGTATTAACTTTATTAAAAAGGAAAGTTTTGAGGCAAATCTTAAAAGTAGATTGAGGATCTGTCGGCTGGACCCAAACTGGGAGATAGTTCCACAGAAGATGGACCTGATAGCTGAAGGTTCTGCCTCCCGTTTTTTACACCCTAGGAACCACAAATAAGCCTGCAGTCTGAGAACAAAGTGTCCTGTTGGGATAAAAAGGTATTGTAATTCTTTAACATCATTACGCTACTTTTGTATACATACTGTAGAAAACAACCAAAAAAGGTGTTGCATCAAGACCACAACACGTGCTGACTGGAAAACAAGTAAAAGAGCCTCACTTTCAAACTGGGTGAGTTTTATTTTTTTATACATTTTCTAAATCCATCACAATCCTTTATGCTCATAATGAAATCATATTGTAGGGGTCCTGCCTTCTGTAATATTTGTTCTCCATTAGGATTCACCGTTTGCCACTTTTCACACTGTGTGCTTGTTTCCAGGAGCTCAGAGGTGTCTAAAGAGGATGATTATGAAGCTGTAGAAGATCCAGCCAATTTGTTCTTGGCAAAGACAATTCAGAGCATGGAGGAGAAAATGAACAATTCTGTCGTTCATGAAAGTGTTGTGGATGAAATACCCAACTCTGGAGACAATCTAGGATCAGGTAATGTTTGTGTCGCTTTAAAACACATTTTTATTCAGTAGTAAGAGTCATATTAATTCATGCAGGTGTTTCTAAAAGCTGTGTACGGTAATTTTCCACTACAGGTTTCAATAAATTTAGCTGATCAAGTTACAAATAAGCTTTTTTTCCCCTGTCATATTATTTTGGCACTTGAGATTCCCTAAAGGAAGCCCAGATTGGAGCTTTGAGATTAATTTAGTCATGTGATAAGTTTGATTTTTTTTTAATATCTTTTTTTTGTAAGCTTATAAGTCTGATTGCTGTCATGTTCTGTTCTGTTAAGGAGTTTCAGAAGCTCAGGTACGGGTTCTCAAGGCAAAACTCCGCATTATGCAAGAGGAACTGGATCAAATATCGTGTGAATATTATAAGAAGGTAATGTAAACATGCAGATACAGAATTATAGCTGGAAATGTTGCTGGTGCTGCCTTTTATTACAGAGTTTCAGCTCTATATGAGCCATCCAATGAGGGGCAGAAGAAGTAGTTTACACACACCTGTTAATGGAAAGTTACTTTTGGCAAAATAATCATGTTATCAGCCTTTGTTCTTATTCTTGGTTGCATTATTGTATCTGCATTGTTGTTTCTACTGCGCAGCCTTAGACTCAAATGTCAAATGTTTATGCAGGATGATGAAAACACAAAGCTGAGTGCAAAGATTAAGGAGCTGGAGGAGGATCGAGCCCGACTGCAGAGGACCGTGAGCGTCCAGCAAACACAAATCGAGAAGCACCGAGCTTTAGCCGAGGAGTCCGCCAAAAAATGTGACAGCCTTCAACTGCAAATGTCTGGTTTGAGCAAGGTTAGTGTTGCTGACCGCTCATAGCACGACACCTCAAAAAGCTTTCACACTACTCCTTCCATTTCTTTGTACCAAGCAGTACCCCCTCCCCCCCTCGTTCATCTAAACTGCTGTTATGTTGTCTCTTTTTGTGCTCTGTGCAGGAGTTAGAAAAAACGAATAGATCCCACAAACAAGCAGCAGCTGTTCACAGCACGGTGGAGGTCCGTCTAAACAGAGCTCTGGAGGAGGTGGAGAGGCTGAAGACTCAACTGAACAAAACGAAACAGGAGAAAAAAGTGAGCACGTTAAAACAGATACTGCCGTTTAATTAATGCAAATATTCAAAAGTGATTTTTCTTTAGGTTACAGAGACGTTTACGAGAAACATTGTTGATTCATACGGTGGCCCTGAGAGGTCAAACACACAGCAACATGAAAAGGAACCAGTGACTAGTTTTTTTGTTTTTTTTTACATTTTGTTCACCTTAATGCCAAAGTGTTTCAGAGTTGGACATTTATAAAACAAACCAAATCATAAATGTTTTTTTTTTTTATATCAAAAATATATCAAGGTGGTTCAAAATCACCACTGCTGAGCAGAGGCTGGAGATCGTTGTTTTTCTTCTAGTCAGGCTCTTATTCCACAACTGATTTTACCTCACACACTTTAGCATGGTGATACAGTGGTTAGCATGGCCGCCTCTCTTCCTGAGCCTGTGCGAGTTTCCTCTGGATTCTTCCTCCCACAGTCCAAAAACATGCATGTTTGGTTAAGTAGTGATGCTAAATTTAAAACCACAATACAAACATAACTCTAACATGTCATGATTATAAAGACTCAACAGTCACAAAGTATCTTATATTTATTTGTATATAATAAGACATAGCAAGTCATGTCACTGTAAGTGTACTTACTGTATATGAGTAATATGTTTATGACCTTTCAGTAGATTAGGGATCCTCTTCACATAGCCTCATATTTCTGAAGCTCTTTCCTACATATATAGAGCCTAACTGTCACTCTGTAGACTATCTGCTCTGAAGATGGTGGTGGAGAAATGTTTGTCTTTTAGTAGCTGTAATTTCAGCAGTTTCATGTTTCAGCAACTTCATGTTGTGCGAACAAGGTGGGGTCTTGCTCAGCCTGCGCTAATTTCTGCCATTTGCCCTCTTTTAAAAACAAGGACAAAATGACAGAGGAGCATCAGAGTAAAGAAAATCTGCTGGCTGAAAACAAAATGCTCAAAAAACAGAAAGCTGAACTCATTGTTGGCTTTAAGAAACAGCTCAAACTGATAGACATTCTCAAAAGGCAAAAGGTAAGAATCTTCATGTTACTCTGTTTGAGGATAATGTGCTCACAGTTTTTAATCTTAAAGGATTTTTGTGTGTGTTGGTGCAGATGCATTTTGAAGCTGCCAAGCTGCTGTCCTTCACTGAAGAAGAATTCATGAAGGCTCTAGACTGGGGGAAGTCATAACCTCTGAATGTGACCAATTCCTTTGTTAAAAGCTGCATGGCTGTTATTTTAGGATGCTTCTTTGTGTTGTAGGCCTCAGCTGTCTCTCAAAATGTGGTTAGATAAAATGTTTAATAGATTCTGTTTGCTTTAACATCTCCACATGTGTTTGGAAGGACAATAATTAAGCACCTTTGTATGTACTAAAATGCCCTCTACTGGCAGACTGGAAGAGGCGCGTTTAATCGTCGCCCTCCCAGCCGTCGTCGTCCGAGAAGATATCAGCTTGACGTGTTTTAAAGTGCTTTCTGAAATCTTCATCAAAATGTTCAAGGTCATCCTCGCGGAGCAATCCCTGAAAATAAAAAACACAAGTGGTCACACACGTGTTTGATGCGCAGCTGTGTGAAGTTATTCTCACCACCTCACACCTTGGGCAAGTATCCGAGGAGCTTTGTTGCGTGACGCTTCAGAAGCCTCTGTCTCTCTTCTTCGATGATCTGTCTCCGTAGTGCCTCTTTCTTCTCCTCAATCACTTTCTCTTTAGCCTCCAGTTCCTGGTAAAATCAAGAGAGTTATTAGAAATTTTTTTTTTACAAAGCACATCATTCAAAATTGACATTATGATCAAAGATGAAACACTGTTTCACTTAACTACTATAATGGCTCTTTTCATGATGGCAAACATGCGTAGTGTTAAACATCCTTTATTAATACATAAACTCCAAATTGGTACTAACTTGTCGCCATGCATGCTGCAGCACTGCTGTGAATAACTGTACCAGTGCCACCTGATTTTGGTTTTTTTAACTGTAAAAGAGAGTGTGGTTTGTACCATGTCAGCCTCACGCTGCCGTCTTCTGTCTTCTATTAGTTTCTCCACCTCCCGTTTGTGTTCAAGCTGCTTCATGCGTCGTTTCTGGGCATTCATCTGCTCTAAGCGATCGTCCTCTGCAAACTTTGCCATCATCATCTTCCTGAAGGCCTCCTCTTCCTCTTTCTCGGCCTGCCTCTGCATCTCTTTGAAAGCTAGCTGCTGCTGGAAAGTCTGCTGCATCATCAGCCTCTGTCTGATCTTCTTCTCCATCTCTTCCTGTTAGATGAAAAGACCAAAACAGTGTTCAGGAACCCTGAAACATGTTTAATGGGAGCTGAAGCTGGACACAGGCTCTACTGTTATTTTTGCACAATTTGTTCTGGTTTTGTCCCATTTCTGATTTGTTATTGTAACTGTGTACATTTATTTTTGATTTGAGATTTTGTGATGCATGTTAGTCTGTCCTGTGATGCGCCTTTGTAAACATGCTTTGATTGGTGCTAAACGGTTTAATTAAAATTATCACTGATTGCTGCCCTAATATTATCATATAAATGATTTTTTTAAGCCATCCTCATCTTTTAGCATGTAGCATCTGTCACAATAAGTTTAAGCACGTTGTGTTTAAAAAGACATTCAGTAAAGTAACGATCCTTACGATTTCTCGCTGCCTGTTAGCCTCTTCTTGTTCTTCTAAATGAAGCTCCTCACGGACACGCTCCATCTCTTCACGCTGCTGCTGCTCCTCTTCGATCTTCTCACACAGCTACAAAACAGAGGCGTTAAATACAGCTGCACTCAGGTGGTGTTCACTGGAGAGTTAAGAGGATGGGGGTTGGAGGGGAAAAGTCTTCACCATTTTATGAAGATGCTCCTTTGCTTGTTCTCTCTGTTTGAGCTTTGCCATCCTGTCCTCCTCCATGTGCTGCTGCTGCCTCACAAACTCCATGATGCGTTTGTTCTCGGCCTCCATCCTTTCCTGCTCCATGCGTCGCCACTCGGCCTGCTGTCTCTTAAACTCTTCGATGTGGTGCTGAGTGGCTCGGACTTTCTCCAGTCTCAGCTGTCTCTCCCTTTCAGGGAAACATTTCGACATATCAGTTATCCTGTGCTACTTTAACGTCTCATTTAGAAGGAAGGTGCTTGAAATGCACACTATTTTTTTTTGTTTTACTGGTATTTTAATTTAATCATGAAGAGATCATAAATTAATAATGACTCACATCTGATCCTCCTCATAAATCTTCCTGACGATCTCGTCCACCATGAGCTTCTCTTTGAGGAACTCCTCATATGCCTCCTGTCTCCTGCGCTCCCTCTCCATGAGCTGCTGCGCCAGCTCTCTCTGATACAGCATCATCTCCTCCTGGCGCTTCTGCTCCAGTTTCTGCTGCTCGACGGCTGCCCGCTCACTCTTGCGCTTCATCTTGCGGGTGTAGTCTGCCTCCTCACGCTAACGTTGCAGCAAAAACACATATAGGTACGACCAACAGGCTTCAGAGCAGCCTTTGTATTTGGGACTTCTCTCTAACAAAGTTAAATGTAGCCAATGGAGCTTCTCAACCCAAAAGCATTTACACTGTTGTTTAATGACTGTCTTCTGGTGGCTATTATTAAGAAACATCTGCATTTAGAAATTAATACCGATTCCAGTGAATGGAAATAAGCACTCACCACTGTCTCAAACCTCATGGCTTCCTGCTCAGCAATCTGTGCGGCTCGTTCCTTGTTCAGGTACGCAGACTTCAGCTTTGATTCAAGCTCCCGAAGCTCCATGCTGAGAAACACGCAAAGAAAACTTTTAACACGGAACGTGACAAAGTCTGAAAGTAAAGATTTGTTTACTGACCCAGCGCCTCCAGTAAGTCGAGGTAACAAGGTCAGTGTGTGTACCTGTTCTCTTTGATATACTGCCTCATTTTCTCGTCTCTCTGCTTCTCGTAGTCGATGCGGGCCAGCTCCTTGGCCATTCTCTCCTCCTGTTCAAGCTGTCTTTCTCTCTTAACTCGTTCCTCTTCTGCCTACAAGTCATAGTCTCAGGTAAGAAAAGGGTGGCAAAGTTTGGATCTAAAACCAAATAACTGCAGTATGTGCAGATATGATTTATGTTGATTTTGTGCTTCCAATTGTGTATCTTACACATATTTTGCATCACTTTGTGGTCATGTTTTTATGACTACAGCTTTGTCTGGGCTGTTTTCCATTTGTAGCCAGTATTTTTTGTTGTTCTTCACCTGAGTGCTTCTGGTGTCTTTCTAGGGATGGTTATCATATAATTATAACTCAGAGATGAGATAGATGCCCCCCCCCCCCAAATTTCTAGGAGCCGTGGGTGTGGCCCAGTAGGCACAGAATAGTGGAGGATCAAGTCACAAGCCAATATGAACTCAGAGATCATTAAATTAACATTTTGGAACCATGGCCAGTAAATTCCCCAAAACTTAAACTGATCAAGAATCTATGGGCTTGCTGCATAAATGGACTTTCATACTGTGGAATTACTGAGTGAGGCTGCAGGGATTTTCATATAAAAAAAAACAAGTATAAATCCGCCCTTCTTTGAATTACTTTATGTAAAAGTAAAAAGACAAAAATATTCTAATAAAAAATAAAACCGATTTTAGAGTGTTTTAATTTCAAACATTGCCCCCAAAGGAACACACAAACCTTGACCAGTGCGCTCTCCATCTGCTTCTCCCTGAGCTCCTGCTGCACCTGTCGCAGGTATCTCCTCCTCTCGTAGCCTTCCTCCCCTCTCAGGCTGGCCTGCAGCTGCCGCTCTCTGTCCACACGCTGGGCCTCCTGCTGCCGGTGCTGCTCCTGCATCTGCCGCTGAGCCATTAACCTCTGCTGCTGGCTCTGCATCCTGTTACGACTCTGTCCCAACAACAAAGACACAGGAGGAGAAAACATGTGATGAGCAACCATTAACAGTGCGGTGGCGAACTAGCACTCAGGCTAACGTTACCGTTAGCCTGAGTGCTAGTTCATTAAGTCTAGTTGACTCTAAGAGGATTTACCATGTTCTCCTTGACTCCCGGCTCCTAAACTCAACCCTCTAACTTTCTTACACGTAGAAAACTTTGCACTGACTGATTTGAAGCGAATCTGGATCAACAGAGCTTTTGAGCTGTTCGTGTTTTGTGCCCTGAGAAAGCGACGGGTTACTCCGGTCGGTTGTTTGGCATTTCGTTGTCCTGGGAACGCTTCGTCGCCATAGGCTGAGCCAATTAGAATTGGTTGTTCACAGTGACGCCAGGCCCGGGAAAACTTGAATGGATGGATGGATGGACTGTGATGTTCATAGACGACACTGATCTGCAGTGAGAGTAGGGAGCAGGTGGAGCAGAGAATGGAAAGGTGGAAGTCAGTGGAAGCAAGATGATACATGTGTGAATGAGAGGGAGACGAGTGTGACAGTGAAGCTGCAAGGAGTAGAAGTAGTTGATGGCGGATGAAGAAGAGAGTGCAGGTAGGGTGGAAACGAGTGTGAGGCATGATTTATGACAGAAGGATAGCAGCAAGAGCGAATGGGAAGGTTTAAAAGATAACAGTGAGACCAGATGGTAGCATTGGCAAAAAAAGACAGGAGGCAGAGCTGAAGATGCTCAGATCATCACTGGGAGTGACCGGGATGGATAGGATTAAAAATGAGTACATCAGGACAACTCAGGTTGAGCAGTTTGGAGACAATCTTACAGAGGCAAAGCTGAGATGGTTTGGAGACATGCAGAGGAGGGATAACGCACAACCGGGACAAAAGATAATGAATGTGGAGCTGCCAGGCAGGATGTAAGAGTCCAGACGTTCATGGATGTAGAGAAGGACGACATGCAGAGTTGGTGAGACAGAGAAGGATGCTCTCTGTCTACACACACACATAAAAATGTAGATAAAAGTGACAGAAGGTAGTGTCATGGGTGACCAGTGGGGTATAAAGGAAAACATGAAAAAAGAAGCACAATCTCTAATCTGCAAATATATGTGGGACAGACAAATTACGATATGAAGGTTCCACATTATTTGTTTCAAGAAAACCATGGCTATCTCATTTTTTAAAAATTTAGTCTTCAGTTGAGGTCAGTTTTAAGAGATGGAATGCTTTTTCCAGATTAGTTTTTATCATTTTTGTTCAGTTTTATTAGTTTATCCTTGTGGGTCGGCGTTCAGAACAGAATACACAAGGACCAAAAGTAATGTAGACATTTACATTCTCAGTACATGTATGCACCAAGGCCTGCTCACTAACAAATCTGGCCAAACTGACAGTAAATGCTTTTCATCTCTAGTTTTTCTCTCTAAAGTGATTTAAAAAAAATCTCATCACCAGCTTCCTGCTTTGAGCCAAGAAACAAAAAACACATCAAAGTACACCGTCGTTCATCTTACCTCCAGAATCCAATCTCACCGACAGAAAAATAACACCGAACAGCCTCGTATTAAAGATTTATTTACATAAAGAACAAGAAAAGCCAGCTCTGAAACCCAGTATGTAGATCAGAGGAAACGATGTCCTAAAGTCACCAATTTTATAGGAATGTATTAAAAACAGGTTCCATGAGTTATATTCATACCACCATCAGACATAAATGCATGTACAGACTTGCTCTACTGTATGTACACGTGAAAGGTTTTTATAAACTTGACATTTCAAGCTGACTGATGGATATTGTATAAAAAAGTCCCAAAGAACCCATCACCAAACTGCAAATCAAAAGCTGAAGAGCAACGGTGCCAAAAGTATTTATTTTGCAAGCTAGAACCGTCAACAATTAACACAATAAAATCTACTTGATGTTTCACTCATTGCTAAAATATCTGGGTTATTTTTAATCTTTAAAATGAAAACATCTCACAAAACTGATATCTCTTTTCAGTCAGGGCGGGAAAAAAATGATCCAGTCATTCCATTTACTTTCCTAGTGGTTTCAAGCACACGTCTTAGTGTTGATAAACTTACTCAAAACCAGCAGGTGATCACTGAAGTAAATATGTACTACATAATGTTAGCTAATGTTTTTATGATTGCTGCACAGCAACCCGACTATATAAAGGGAACAACTTAGATCAATAAAAATCTAAATTAAAGAAAAAAAAAGCATGTACACAATAGTAGCAAACAAAAATGCAATCTAAAACACCTAAAAATCAGGCTGAACATTTACTGCATCTCACTTTCCTGATCCCCATCCATCTCCCATCTGTCTTCCCTGCTCCCACCCAAATCAGGCCCCTATCCTAGTTTATACGACCACCAGCACAAAATATTCTCAGCTATAGATGTGGGCCCAAGCTGCTTAAACATTCAGTAATTATATTATTTCAGTAAGCATACCCGTAGGACTACATGCAGAATTTAGGTATACACAATTAGACCATTATGTGCCATGTAGGGAGATTTTTTTTTTTAAAGGAAATCTGGTGGCCTTCAGAAAATTTTGTCAAGAAATCTGAAGCAGTGATTCCGAGTTTGGACATTAACTGCCCTCTTTAAGCAGACATCTTCTGAAAGGGCATCAAATACTTGTGTTTGCCTGATTTTACAAAAAAAACAAACAAAAGAAATCAGGTCACAATGTGGCTGTCTGTCAGCCTCAATGTGGATGTTGTTTCTTCATGAGTTTTGCAGGGTAAATAAGACTGTAGTGGAGCTAATTTTATTCACAAATACAAAGATATTTAGCTTCTTTTTTTTTAAAAAAAACAAACAAAGGAGTACACAAAACCTATGATAAAATATTATCTACATTTCGTACATCTGGAGTGGCAAACTGTCAGGAATCCAGAGGGAGTAACAGCTGGAGGAGAAAAAAAAACAAAACACTGATGAGGTCATTTCTCAGTAATGGTAAAAGTCAGAGTTTAGTTGACGAACGGGTTCAGTCTGACTGAGACTGCTGTCCCTCAGTCGCATGCTCCTCCACAGTCACAGAGTCAGGACGCTCATCTCCCTCATCCCGGCTCTCTGAGATCACTTCGCACAGATCTGGTGAGCAGGAAGACGGTAAAGCGGGAAGCGCAGAAGGCTCTGAGTCTCCTTCAGAGTGAGCCTGGATGGCACTTGTTCCCGTGGAAACCTTTTCCCGATCACCTGCTGGTAACGTCGACTCTGATTCTGGCTCGTCAACAGTGGTGACAGCTGCACATCCGGATGTGACACATTCAGCTGGTTTCAGGTCCGTTTCCTTTGGTTTTTGAACAGGTGCTGATGTCAAGACGTACACTTGGACTTTTGAGGGCTGTCCGACGAAGAGCTGCCTGTATGAAGGGAAGGGGGCTGCATTATCAACACATATTTCAGATGTACATGTAAGCAAGCATGCATTTTAACTATTACTAAACAATAACAAATGGTAAAGTCTAAATATTAACGTACTCGAAGACAATGATCCACAGATAGGACATACTTAGTACCACACTGAGGCAAATTTTATTTATAAGTCGTCTTAAAGAGGCACTCCCATGTACAGTGGTGGAGAAAAATGCATGCCGATTAACTTTGAGGTCCCAGGTTGCTACACTGTCCTCATTAGTGCAAGACCGTAGTGCGTAGTGGCACCATCCCCTGAAACAGCCGACCTCTCCAGATGCTTCAGAGAAATTCATCATTTTCTGTTAAATTGGAAAGGTTTCCATTTAGCTGACAGTATTATTCTGAACTACAGAGGTGCTGCCCAATGATGGGGGGTAATGTCAGAAACATATAACAGCAAAGATGGCGGCCCCTGTCCCCAAAGAACAGTCAAAGTGGGCAAAGTTTTTTCCCTGTCTTATTGTATCCATAACATGCATAAGTAGGCATTTGTTCGGTGGTCTAGTGCCAGAGATCCTGTCAGAACTGGAAATTAAGCTTTTTCAGCTTTAAAGAAATAAAATAAAATCAGATTTCACCGTTGATTCTGTACAGTTTGTATCATAATGTTTTAGTTTTGAAAATCTGAGAAATTACTCACACTTTTTCCAAATGAGTAAACTTCTAAATTTTAAATGTTTTGCTTATATTTGTCTCACAATAGAAGGGAAATCCCACACATTTATACTGTTCATCTCCCTCCTACTCATGGGCAGATAACTGTGTACAAGTGGAAAGTACACATTTATATTTATTAAACATTTATTAAAAACAGGGAGTTAGCATTTAGTGTGGATTGTGTGTGTAGACTTCTCATAGATAATTTGATAACTTGGGTAAAACACAAAACAAGCCAATGACAGCAGCAACCATCTAAAAAGTAAATGAAAATCAGGTCCAGTGTAAAGGTTGTCATAAGTGTGCAACTATGAGCAGTCACTTGACAGCGGTTTGAGTAGAGGCTGATTTGAAGATTAGACAAATGGTACTCAGTAAAAAATCTAATATTTCAGAATCAGAAGACTTAGTTCAGGCGTTATAAAGTTCAAAAACTGCGGGTGGGAATGATTTTCTGTGGTGTTCAGTTCTGTTTGAAAACCTGATCCCTAGTTTCTGGTTACATGGCGGAGAGGATAGCAGGTAGCTAGTTATGCAATGAGGAAAGGGCAATACATTCAAAGTTAGAGATACAGGAGCCTATGCATCCTCTGGACAACATAATGCACAAGGAGCTACAAAGGAGTGTTAATTCTTGGTAACACACAAATACTCTAACAACTCACTTTTCTCCATCGGTAACACTATAACTTAAGTTGTAATGTAGCAAGTTATAACAACTTATAGCCCCAAAGATGATGACTACATTCAATCCAAATCCTGCAGATGTAGTGAGAGAGTTGTAATGCATTTCATTGTACAGCTGTCTCCAATTTCATTGTACAGCTGTATAATGACAATAAAGGCTATTCTATTCTATTCTATTCTATTTAGTCATCCTGAAGCACACCTACAGAGACTGATATTCAGCCCGGACTTATACTGCACAACACATCAATGAGGGAAACTTACTGTTAATTTTCACCTTTATGGAAACATGGGAACAGGAAATGAGTACCAGAATATTAGCTTAAAAAAGAGGATTGTGCCTTTGCAGACTGAGTCACATAACATCGACGTATATGAAGCATCTCTGCTGTCGTCGTTGAAATCTGCTTAAATTTGTAAAAGTACTATATGAACTCAAAAGAGTGCCCATTTAAGAAGTTCGTTAAAGTTTTTGGTTGTCAGTGTGTTTCAGAGATTCACTATAAATCACAGCATGTAATGTGGGTAGTAGTTTCTACTCACACTCGATCTTTGGCTTTCATATCTGCTGGGTTAAAAAACAAGAAACAACCTTTACAAGACACGTGTGACACTAAACACTGGCCATGACTCCAGCGCAAGTGAAGGAAAGACACAAACCTTTCTCCTGCACGACTTTGCATACGTGATTCGGTTGGTCACTTAGATGCTTGGTCATCAGGTCGCCACGTGATGCATCGACGAGGAGGTCACAGTTGAGACAAACCAACGTTAATCTGAAAACACAAGACATTTTATTCTTGGCTCGCTTCATCTCAAATCAGAATTTGTTTTAGAACTTTTTCTGCTCGACCGTTTCTGATTTCCATAAAAGTTTTAGGGTCTAAAGTTTGAACATTTTTCATTTTCTCAGGTACAATTAGAGTACTCTGGAAAGAATTTTGTTCTATTTAGGTTAGAACAGTTACTGATATTTTCTACATGCTTTATTTAACAAAATTGTGAAATACAGCAATATAACATTCAGAAACTGCCACTAATTGTCTTTTGCAATTTAAAGTTTTTTATTAGCGTGTGCTCAAATATGAGACTTTGCAGAAGTACTGGACTTAACTACCCAAGACGCAGACAGTTATCAGTGCATCTGTCCCAAATTACAGATCCTGATTCTTTTTGATGTTAAGAATGCTGAATTTTTTTTTTTTACCTGAAATTGTTTTTGAGGTATTCATGTTCAAGGCCTCAAATTTTAATGTGCGAAAAAGTGCGCCAATGGACCATTTAAAAAAATTAATCTATCTGGAAAAGTTTTTGATATATAAAGCTAAAATTTTATAATCATAAATGTTCAAACTTAATGTAAATTTTTTTAGGCAAATCGGAGATGATTGAGCAGAAGGCCCATGTTGAATGGAGACAGAATCCCATTTCAACTTGGATTTACTGATGTGCAGAAACATAAGAATTGCTCTTACTTTGAGGCTAATGAATTTTTCTTGTGATCCATTTTCAAAAACCTGTTCTTGGTGATGGTGCTATGAAATCTGATAGAAGGGGTAAAGTATGTTTTGTCACAATTAAGTCAACAAACAGATGCTAAAAATGACTATTTGATAGAAACCCGGGTCTTACTGACCTTATCATATGATTCCCAATGGAAACTTTGCAACTTGTCCGATATTTGCATGCACCGCAACTGGAAACCATTGGGAAATGAGAGAAAAAGTTGTCCACGTGCGCGTTACACTCGATGCATGTGTAACTCCCTCCGCTGGCACTGAAAACACAAAATTTAACACTTAATACTTTAAGATACTGTAAACTAGTTAATTTCTCATTAGTATGATATGTTAATTGTCTGCTGTGGGTTCCTAATTTTATAGCCTGACTTGTTATACCACTACATCATCTTGTGTCTGGTCTGCTTAAAAGCCCAAATAATGGGACTGAAGCCAGCATACCATTGTTGATTACTGAGCCTAATTAGCCAAATATCACACACATTAATTTCTTTAAAGACAGAAATCCTGCTATTAACCAAACTATTTTTAGCCACCTTAATGAAGAGTGTCCAGAAAATTAATTAGAAATACAAGCATCTACTTTGTGTACTGCAAGCCTCTAATAACGTCCATTAATTTGCACCCACCCTGTCAGTGGATACCCAGGAGGTGGAGCAATTTTAACCACTGTGTCATTAAAATGAATGATGCACACTTTGCTAAAGATTGCAGTGTAAACATTTAATTTATTTAAACAATACAGTCATATTAAAGGGTCTTGACGTTTAACTTCTTAATAAACTTGCATCAGCTCAGATCGTTAAGGGCTCAACGTTTACGACTTCGCAGCAATTTAAAAGGATCCAAATGTCCTCATTTTTCTTTAAAAATTGCGGCATCAACAACCTCAATGCAGCAACAACTAATATAACCTGTGGCTACACAGTGACAAGGATTCTGGGTCTGTAGACACTGCAGATGCGTACTTGCATGCAGTTCTCCGGGCGTTTCCTGATGGCAATGACACCATGGAAATCTCAAAAACTGGTCAAAAAAAGTTGGCTTTAACAAGACAGCAAATAACAGCAAAGTTCATGAGCAGAGGAGGAAGTTTGAATGGAAAAAGCTTCCATGCCATTAAATTTCACTACAAACAAGTTTTTTTTGTGTGTATTATGAGTTGTGTTTTCTCAGAGGCAGGGGCAATGACCAACAGCAGCTGACATTACCCAAATATGACACTGCCCCCTGGTGGTGTAAGGCACAACTACAACAGACAGACGAGTCTGCAACACAAGCTCACTTGGCACTTACCAAAACAAATTCTCTTAAGAAAAATGTAATTACAGTGTAACAACAATAAATCCTGAAACCAGAAAAAACCCACATTCAAAGACTACCATGACGGTCGTGTCTGTGAGGAGTTAAATGGATAATCAGGACTGCTGAGGAGGTGGAGAGTGTGCTGCATGAGATACCAAGTGAAGTTTGAAAGAAAACACCATCAAATTTGACCTTTAATGATGCTTAAATGCTGCATGTCTTTAAAGTCTGTATGTGACTGCTACGTGAAAAAGTTTCCAAACCTGAGATTCCTGAGTGCCAGGTTATGCTTGGGGCAGCGAGTATTTTGTTTTTTGTTCTGAAGCGTCTTGGCCTTTCCTGCTTCCGAGGTGGTTGATTTAGACTTGGATACAGTAACTGGAACTTTCATTTGATGATTCAAACTTGAACTTTCTGTACTGATAAAGCCAGGTCGTTCAGGGGACACGGGCAGTGCAGGTGACTTTCCTGTGAGTGAAGCTCTGATGGTCACCTACAATGAAAACAAAGTACAGACACTGGATCAACTTTATAGTACTTTAATACTGAACATAAAAGCACAGCTCTTGTTATAACTGCTTCAGACCTTTGTACCCGGAGGAAGGCCTTCCAGGGCTTTAGGCTTCCTGAAAGTCTTGTGGACATGAGTCCTGTGCTCCACTTTTTCTTTGTAGGTGAGAAAATTCAGTCTGCATTTTCCACAACGATGAATCCCTTTTTTCTGAAATAGGGGGAAAAAAAGAAAAAAAAAGAAGAGAAGAAACACAAGAAACATGATTAATAAGTGGTAGTGTGAGAAGCTAATAGCTGAGATGTTTCATTTGAATTCCCTGAAGATGTGTAACTATATATATAAGTATGAAACAGACAAATTTCACTGCTATTAATAGAGTGGCAATAAATTTTTTTTTTGGTTCCAATTTGACCAAATTTATTGCTCCTTTAGGGTAAGTGAAGAGAAGCAGGTTTTACTGTTGACGAGCCTTTTATGTATTACAGTCGTGTGCTGTGCAGACACCTAAATTAATCCAAACTGGGAGCCAGCAGCATAAACAAAAAACAAGTTCACATTTGTAACTGTTTTTTAATACTGTTTAGAATTTACAGGAGAAAACCTGGAGCCACTAAATGGTTTTTGCTCAGCATCAGAAAGGCTTTTAAACTGGCAGAGCAAACTTGGCTTCATACCTGATGTTTCATGTAGTGCTGCATGTATATATGACTAGTCCTAAGAACTTTGAGACAGAAGGGACAGAGCAGGTCTTTTGTGTTTTCGTGGACACTTCTGAAATGTGTCTCCACATCAGAGAAGAAGGAGGACCTGTAATTGCACACCTGTGAAATCAGTAAAAACAGAAATTTAGTACCAGTGACCATTTCTCTTGTAACATTAAGTCAAACTGTAACCCTGTGGCGAGTGCCAGACCTGGCAGACATAAGGCATTTCCCCCGGTTTGTGGTTCCCCTTCATGTGCTCCAGGAGCACCTGCTCTGACTCAAACGCCAGCTCACATATCTTGCAATTGGCTGGAAGGAAAAAGATAACAAAATCAGAAACGGAAAACAAGTTTCTAACCAAACAGTGAGACTGAGCTTTATGAATCATCATCTTATACTTGAGGATTCAATCGGACTGTGAGCACTCTCAATGTGGCACTGCAGCTGGAATGGAGTCATGTACTGTCGGTAGCAGTGATGGCAAGTTGTGTGGCTTTCCCAACTCTCGCTGTTCTGCTTTTCCAGCTCTAAGTGGTGTTTCATATGGTTCATGAACCTGCAGGGAAGGGTGGAAACACACAGAGCACTAAAATGTCAACCAACTCTTTAACACGCGAGAGCTTCTGAACGATTAGGCTGTGTAGTCACGAACAGGCTGTTGAAGTTTGTGACAAAACAAGCTCATCTGAACTGAAAACAATTGAGGCCTCAATCATGCAGGCCTAAAGATCGCTCAACGACTGCTTGGCAAAAACCAGTCGCCAGGGAAAAATGTATATTCCTGATTGTCTAGCAAGTGGTTGCTGCCAGTAACCAAGTTAAATTGGTCAAAAAGAGGAATAGACTGCTGCACCGAAATCCTCTTTGCAATTGCATTAGTTATTAGCAAGTTGCCTGCATTTTGCATGCAAGATGCCGACTTGTCTGCATCCGTTGACGTTATAAAATGCTGGCAGGCTGCCTCACGAATACTGGCTGAATGTTTGAAGATAGTCACACACACACACACTCGCCAGATCGCTCTAATGTAAAATGTGTTGTGGATGTTTGAACTTCTATATGGAGCCCTCACTTTTTAGTCTTCAGTCAAGCATATCTGTGACCTTTGAGGAGAGATGGTTTAATAAATGTGCAGAGAAAAAAATTTAAATAGCAGCAGAGCTTGGACAGCTGTGGAGAATACTAACTGAACTTACTGTACATCTATATTACTGTACATGGACACTGCATTTGGGTTGTGGAGTTGGTTGTCCAGTTTGAGAACTGCATTAAAGAATGAATCCATAAGCCAGAAACAATTAGGCCAGATAATCAGATCTTACATGTAAGTGTATTGTGCATTAAGCTCTTCCATTCATTATCGTAATGTTTGCATTTGGTCAGCACAAACAACTCAAGGTAAATATTAAAAATTAATAATAACTGTGGACTTCGACAAATTTGATAGCTATTTATCTTTCAAAGAGAAAATGGGTGCATTGCAACAAAAATCAACTTTAGCTTTGTGGGGGAAAATGAAACATTCATGGCCTGTGTACATGCAGCGGTTACCATCCAGGTCCCAGCGGTTTTTAAGATAAATGAAGCGCTCTCCTCGCGCTTCACTTTCTAAGCATGTATAATGGCCGTTATAATATCAGCAATTACACAAAGATTTTTGTTTTGCCTAATGATGCAGTGCCCTGCGGCTGCACTGAGCACCTCCTCAGCTACCTGTCACTGCTGCCCTGATGAGGTATGGACCATTTTTCAGCTGCACATTCTGCTACCTCAGCTGCCCTAATAGAAATTTTATGTGGATGAACTCTGACCTCTGATGTGAGTGCACGGTTGCAGTACAAATGTGTTTCCCCATTAAAAGCAGCTTACAGAAGCTTTTTTTTGCCCCAGTGTTCTGAAGCAAAGTTATTTAATCAAAAGGAGCACTTCTTACACCACCTAAACTAGCAGTCATTTTTCATCTCTACACCCATGAGGGAAGATGGTCAGATACTGTCATCCATCTGGGACAAAAGCTGCTGTTAGGGCAGAGGGAGACCCCCCCCCCTTCCCCTCTCTTTATTGGCAGTAGACAGAAAGTCCTTGAAGACTCAGTCTGCCTTTTGAGAATTGCAGACAAGTAATTGTAGACACATTTTGGAAGAAGACTTCCAATTAAAATTATTTCCACACAACACTGCTCAATTTTAAAATTGCTTTAAATTAATAATTCCATTAATGTTTAGACTGGTACTCATAATTCTTGCTGTCACTGTGCAATTCTGTATGCCATCTGGTACAAAAACGCCAAAGATTTCAAACCACGACCGACATTAAAGTGGCACAATTACTACCAGACCAAACCACTCTATTACCGTATTTTCCGGACTATAAGACACTATTTTTTAATAGTTTAGCCGGAGTTTATGTGACACCAAGGAGTGAGATTGATGGTTTGGTAACCTTGTTAGCATGTTCTTTATGCTATAGTTATCTGAATAACTTATGTGAACATACCAGGCACATACTCAGTTTGTTGTTTATGCGTCACGTAACTGAATGTGTTACGTTAGCCTATTCACCCTGTTGTTCTCCAGTTCATTATTATTTTTAATTACCTTTAAATTAAATGTCTGTTCTTGGTCTCAGATTTTATCAAATAAATTCTCACAAAAAGTGCATCTTATAGTCCGGTGCATCTAATATATGTCTTTTTTCCTTCTCTATTATGCATTTTTTGGCTGCTGTGACCAATACTCCGAAGCGACGTATGGTCCGAAAAATACGGTATTCTAATATACTTGGCTTTTCTACAGGGTGGGCCATTTATAAGGATACACCTTCCTTAGTAAAATGGGAATGGTTGGTGATATTAACTTCCTGTTTGTGGCACATTAGTATATGGGAGGGGGAAAACTTTTCAAGATGAGCAGTGACTGGTCAAAAACACTGCCCCACACTGATTTACAATACATAAAGAAAAATGATGAAAGCTAATTTTCCTACCTGATATTATTCTTAAGAACTTTTAAGCAGCTTTGGCACTTAAAAGTGGGGTTGGTCTTCTGTGCCTCCTTCTTTTCCACGTCTCCCTCAAACCAGCCGTAGTAGAAATCTGAGACCAGCATAATGCGCTTGTTTGCGTTTGTGTTCAGGACCACTGGAGCTACTGGAGCAGCACTTCCTCCATTTGCAGAGCAGCTCTGAATTAAACAGATGTTAAACAACTTCATGTTAATGTCTCATGAAAAATTACATCTGAATGATTGTTTTCTAAAACTAACTGCCTTTCAATCCTCTAACACTGGGCAATCGCCGCTGAGACACCTGTTACCTGCCCTTACTAGCCGTGAACAGCTGGTTAACACTGAGCTGAGACGTCAAACTAACTTTCAATTACTGTAATTATGCAACTAATTGTCCTATTGGAAAAATTCAAATGGTCTCTAAAAGCTGGGCAATTACGCTTCACAACCAACATAGGGTTATTACAGTATTTGCTGCCAGGCGTACAGGAACAGCAATTTTGAAGTACAGTGTCACAGACAGCATGTTCGGCATTATAAGGTTAAGTAAACACGCCAGCAAAGAAATCCTATTTTACAAATAATTAAATATAATCCCTTTTGACAATAGCAAAGATTCTTAACTAGATTCTCATATGAATACTTACTGTGAAAGATTTACTCACCATCATGTGATATTTTAGGGCCTCCTCTGTAGGAATTTCTTCTTGACAATTGGGACACTTTACGACACCATTTTCCACTCTGACTATTATTTTTGGTGGTGCTGCAGAAAAATAATTTAAGCTCAACTTTAAGAAAATATAACAGGAACTAAGACAAGATTAAATTATTTGTTTAATGAATATCCATAAAACTTACCCAAGTTGAGCTTAGCTTTTTTAGTTATGCTGTCCATTTCCTGTTGTGTCAGTCCTCGTTTCAGTAAGCTTTGATCTGCAAAGGAATTGATATCTGAGTCACTCACTGCCAGCTGACTGAATGGTAAAGGCTAAAACCCACCACATTTTAGTCCCAGCTAAACATTTTTATTAGACTCTCCTAGAGTAGCTTTGCATGATTCAAAATAATCCTTGTTTATCTTATACTGAGGCTTAGCCCCCACCCCCAGGCTGATTTTCTTCCATTTAGCTGCCCCTCATAATTGGTGGGTCGGACTTTCGGTTCCCAAGGATTATTGCACAAATGGAGAACTCATTATCTGGAACTTCAACCATGTTTAATATTTTAACCCACCACTAGAAAAGTGCATATATGGCTGAAAATAAGGAAAAGCAAAATAGCTCACTTTCAGAAAGTTACCTCTGTTATTGCTGCTGTCCTTTGCAGACACAGAGAAGGTCTGAAGAGGTTGTGAGGTGGGTCGGTTTGGCTGCAGCTGACTAGGCTGTGCTGAGTACACAGCAGGACTCTGGACATTTGACAATGTCACAACATTGTTGCTAATTTGCTGCACCTGCGGCCTGTGGACAGCACCAGGTATCACTGTGGCTGGAGAGATCTGCTGGAAAATCTGCTGCTGACCAGCTGTAAAAGAGAGGATGCACACAATTTTACAAGACTCAAAATAAATGAATAAATAAAACAGTGGAAAGAAGATTTACCTGCAAAACAATTACTATATTAAACTTGGATTTACCTGGAACAATTGTAAATGATGTTCCAGGGGGATACTGGGCCCCAAGGGAGGCAATAAACTCGCTGTTATGCGTTAACTGTGGAGAAGTGACAATAAAGCCCTGGAAAACAAACAAAAAGAAAAATCATCCTCATCAGTTTCTGACCTTCTGTTCTTGTTTAGTTTTTAATGGTATTAAGAAACATTTGAACCCAAAAATACCTGATTATTGACAATAACAGGCTGTGGAGTTACTGTTGTCAGATTGGGTGGTGCAGCATTTGATTTCCCAGTTATATTCAATGGCAGAACTATAGGTGAGGGGCCCACAGCAGGCTGAGGAGGGGGACACTTTACTTCTTGTTTTGCAGCACTTTTCCTCTGAGGGGGTGGAGGGTTAGTAGGCTTCCCATCTTTCTGGTTATTTGCTGTAAGAACATTAATAAAAAGGCCAATGGGTGAAGGCGATGGGAGGGTAAAAACAAAATATTCAACAAAATATTTGTCTTGAAATTTTAGCAGAAAATATGAGCAACATGCTGGACAAAAAAATAAAAAGTTCAGAAAAATAACTGCAGAAAGCTGCAATTTATTAAAAATAGCAAGTTAAAGGTTCACCACAAATTAAATGTACATAATTTTTTATAATTTCACAACATCAGCTGCAGAAATGTTTGTCTTCTCTTGAATTCAATTAAGTCCAAGTATTTGAACAGTAAACTGTTTTTTGGCAATGTTGCCTGACCACCACAGTGTAACACCACAGTGCATTTTAAAAGTAATCAATCAACATGTGATTGAAGATCAGATTTTCAGCTTTAATTCAAAGGGTTTAACAAACATACTTTACAACTGTTGAGGAATAACAGTAATTTTAAGTCTCCTATTTTCAGAGGCTTAAAGGTAACTGGATAAACTAACATGTTTCTAAATATAAGAATTGACTTTAATACTCAGGTGAACCTCGTTTGCAGTCAATGCCTGCCTGAAGTCTAGAACCCATGGACTTCACCAAATACTGTGTCTCCTCCCTTAAGGTGCTCTGTCAGTTGCTGCTTGTTTGTGGGTTTCTTTGCCTTCTGTTTTTCATTCAACACTGAAACACATGCTTTTTTGAAATGGAGCTCAGGTGACTGAATTTGCCACTGAAAAATATCACATTTCTTTGCTTTGAGAAACTCTTGATGCGCTTGTGCAGTTTGCTTTGGCTGATTTGGAACCAGGAATTTTTTCTGATTCTTTACCATTTGGAAATGGGTAAACTGCACATTTAATCCCTACATTTACAAATGCATATTAAGAACTGGGAGACACTGCATTCCAGAAAATATCACAAACTAATTCAGATCTGGATCCAGGCACTCTTCATGCATAGTGTGGAGGGACATTTCAATCTTGGTGGAGGAATGCAGTCTGCTCTTGTATTATTATTCTTATACATTATTTTGTGCTGTTAAAGTTGTAATAATAAAACATTTTTATTGCTTAAAAAGATGCTTTCATGCTTTTAAAAATATGGTGCAACATACAGAGCACTCCAACAAAGATAGGTTCATCGTCGTCATCTTCTATCAAGTGAACTTCAGGAACTTGTTTCTGCCATGGCTCCAGCTCCTCCTCTACACACTCCATAAAAAGTTCCGACATTGTGGACCTGCAACAGAAAACCGTCAGTTACTGCTTCTGCAATCATCATACGTTTTGAGACAAAATAGCTGCTAAAGATAATTTTACAATAAACTCTCTGCTGTGAAACACAATCAGCTTGCCTACAAGATATTTATGCCTATCAAAAAGTAATAACATAAACTGAAAATATCAAGTTCTTCAATAAGAGTAAATAAATTATGTCCAACACTCATCTGTTAAAGAGCAGTTGTAGAGAACTGTATGTCTGGAAACAAAATAGACATTTTGACATTTGGATTGCTATGGTGCATGTTACTAATCATGTTGGTGGTGGGATCCCTGGCTGCTCCACTTGCCAAGGTGTTCTGGGGCAAAATACTGAACCTTAAGTTGCTCTCAATGTGTGTATGTTAAATAGATAGCATTTAGAAGTAGAAAGTGTTTGTATGAATGTAGAATAGATAAGTGCTGTATAAGAACCAGTCCACAGTCCATTGCAGTAAAAACCGAGTCTATCAGCTTTGGTTTCAGAACTCGCCAGTGTGTATGTCAGCTCACTGTAACTTAATTTGCTTTTAGTACAACCAGGAAGATAAAGTGAAAAATGTGAACAACCGCAAATCCTTGACAGTTCTGCTGAATGAATGAACAGCAGCAATGAACATATAGAAACCAGGTTACTGTGAGAAGATTCAGGTGTGAAATCTAAAAATCTGCTGCCCGAGGCTGCATTGAAATAACTGCAAAATCTGCATTTGGCATACAGCTGGTCAGCAGCCCATTTCTATGAGATTAAACAAGCCGAGAACAATATAAATGACCTGACAAGTGCTTTACTGGCTGGAGTAGGGCTGCTTATTGTAGAACTTCTAATCACACTTATTTTGGTCAATACCGAGATCACAATTACAACGTGTAAAACTGTAAATTCCTTAAACTATTTACATTATGAATCAAACGAGATGACTAAAACAAGAAGTGAACTGAATTCAATCTAACCCAGAGGATAGGCAACAGTAAAGGGAAGTCATGTGCTGAAACACAAAATAAGGGTGGTTGGCATGTGGCTGCTCTAGGCTGTTGCCAGTTGCTAGGTGAAGTCAGTCACAAAGAGGTATATGGTGTTGCACTGAAAGATTCTCTGATTGCTTTGGTTGCGAACAGGTTGCTGCAATTGTCTGCAGCCTGAAACAACAACTTGCTGATAGGCCTGCAATATTTTGTCAACATAAACGATGATGTCGATTTCAATAATGTTAAACCACTTGTGTGATTTCATAACTGCAATACACCACAGGAATATATGGGGGCAGTACTGCTAACAACAACAATACTCACAGGAAGAAAATAATGTGAACAATATAATGATGGTGAAAACAGAGAGGAGGGTGGGGAAAATCAAAGAAAATTGAGAGACTGTCAAAGGTGTGGAGCATTTCACAGAAAACAAATATAAAGTTGAATGCAAACTCTGCAAAGTAGAGGTTTCATTCTACGGCAGCATCACTGCAATGCGTAAGTATACACATACACACATATATATACACATATATATACATACATATACACATATATACACATATATACACATATATATATATATACATACATATATACATACATATATATACATACATATATATACATACATATATACATACATACATATACATATATATATATACATACATATACATATATACATACATATACATATATACATACATATACATATATATACACACATATATATACACACATATATATACACACACATATATATACATATATATATACATACACATATATATACATATATATATACATACACATATATATACACATATATATACATATATATATACATACACATATATATACATATATATATACATACACATATATATACATATATATATACATACACATATATATACACATATATATACATATATATACATATATACACATATATATACATATATACACATATATATACATATATACATACACATATATATACATACACACACACACACACACACACACACACACATATATATATATATATATATATATATATATATTTTTTATTTAGAGCTCGCATGAGATTAGTGCCTCAAACATGAGCAGGCACTCTCC
>VOQJ01007009.1:1731-16202 GCA_015052665.1 Apistogramma diplotaenia
TTAATAACAAAAAACCACAGCGGGTCGGAAATTTTGTTTTGGTTTAATTTTTTTTTGTTTTTTGAATGGCCCCCCCCCCCCTTAAATGTTTTTCCCCATATTTGTAAGGAAAACGCATTTTTGGGTTGAGCATCAAAGTTGAATTCCAAAGCCAAAAGCTTATTCCGCTATTGACTCTTGTTTAGTGGCGTTTATGCCCTTGGATGATTGAAGTCTGAAGAAATAAGACTTATTGGGGCCTCAGCAGCATGTGGAAGAACCATACACAGCCACAGCAGCCTAGCACCTCCTCCTCATGCTGGTCACGAGCTTGGTCACACGCTCCTGCGGGATGGCATCCCATTCTTCAATTTGTCAGCCCATGTTGGTCACACTGGCACGAACAGCACGCCCGAGCTGATCCATGCTTGTTCAATGGAGTTGAGGTCAGGACTGCACGCAGACCATTCAATCTTCTCCACTTCCAAATTCTGGAGGAGGTCTCTCATAAAGCCCGGTCTGTGGGGGGCGAGTGTTGTCATTTTCATCATCTTTAGCTCTTTCCACTGAGATTGCCTCCAATTATGACAAGCCTGTTTATCAGAAGCTCAAACCAGGAGTCAGTAGCTGAATGAGATATTTGGCAGTGGCAGAGCACATTAGCAGTGAAATCTACTAAACCTCATGGCTAATTTGAGTCACTCAGCCGGACCTCTCGACTGCTTCGTGCTAGTGGAGCCTTTTAGGGACAGGAGAGCAGGGAGAACGACTGGGGAAGATGCCCAGCAAAGGGCCTCGGCCACTGCCTTTGGCCTTGCAGCATGTGGTTGCCAATTCGCCCACTTTTGCAGGATTTTTAATGGAGTTATCTGAATGTGCTTTGTGGTGCAGCCCCCTGAAGAAGCATGTCCTTCAGTCTTTTATTAGTCTCTCGCTTAATTATTATGTTGTTGCACCATTTTTATGCATTTAGCTTTTCCAAGCAAGCTCATTAGCATGAGTATTTTTACATCTTGCAATACCACATCTGCTAGACATTTTATATCTACCTTTCTGCCTTACTGTTTTTCTTTATGTGCTGTTTGAGCATTAATTTCCCTGATGGAATCTTCCTAAAGGGATTAATAAAGTTTAAACGAATCTAGTCCAATCTAATCTATCTTGGCAAGTTCGCTGGTTCGATTCCAGCCAAATCCCTTTGGGTTTGCATCAGGAAGGGCACCCGGCATGAAATACTGCCAAAACATGCAGCGCTACTCGCTGTGGCAGCCCCTTGTGACAAGGGAGCAAGCTTTCTGATCACTGTCTGATAATGACTTGGCTCCTGCTTTAGAACTCCACCTTCACCTAGATAGCTCGAGTGTTACCAGAACTAAAGTTGCAGCTTGAGAATAAGGACTCCAAACCTTCACAATAGCTTCATCCATGTTTTCTGTGCAGAATTTGAGCTTCTGACTATATTTGGAGATTTGCTCTTGTAGCCATAGTAGAAGCCAGCTCCCATTTCAGTAAGTTTTGAACATTTATGGTGGCCTTTGCACAATGAGAGCAATTCCTCTCAAATCAAATAGAATACTTATGCGCGAACATGGACTCTCAAATGATTTTGTAATTTGCAAGCAATAAAGATTTAGCAAAAACCTGACAACGTCACGATTTTTGGAGATTCGGGTAAACAGTGCTCATGAACTGCTTCTGAGCGTCTGGCCTCTGGCTCGCATTTGCCGCTATAATTCGTTTGAAGTGTTTCTGCTGGAGTTGAGGTCATCGCTGTGTAAAGATGAGTCAAGATCCTCTACACCAAACAGATGAACTCATTTCTTACATGTCGGGGAGAATTAGCGTACTTCTGGCTTTATAATGTACCTTAATTTTACCTGGCTCACAACTTGTGCTGCTTGACTGTTAGTTTTTTTTCTTTTTGCCCTGGTTTTCACCATCTTGCCTGCTCTCACCTCCTCCGTATGAAAAAAAAAGGCAGCCTCTCACCCGCTCTCTTTCACTTTGTCTCACGCTCTTTCTTTCTCCCTCTGCATTAATGGATGCAAATGGAGGCGTGTGCGGGGGAAAGGAGCTGACATTTATGCCTCTGATTAGAACATGCAGCCCCAATGCTTAGTAATTGATTGCTGCCGTAGACAGCACACACTCACCCATACCCTCACTTAAAGGCCCGCACCACTTTCTGAATCCTATTAGTGTGTGTGTGTGTCTGTGTGTGCAGCACTTTCCCTGACCCACACACTTCAGAACACTCAGATGAGTGTATGACATGCATGCACATATACACACACACACACACACACACACACACACAGAGTTGCTCACACAGTCTATCCGTATACACAAAGAAATCCATAGAAGCCCACATAGTCTGCATCACTGCATCTATTTGAATAAGAAGCTTTTAATGGTTGTTTGGTTCAACTTCATGGCCAAGTCATTGTGCAGAAGCCAAGCTAACAAAACCCCAGCCGTCGTTCCACTTCCTTCGGATCCATGCGCGGGCTTGGCCTGTGAACTCGGATAATCCTGGAAGTCATGTTAGGGGTCAGGGTGGGACGGTGATGTTTATTTGATAGGTAAGAGTTAGCGTCAAGAGACGAGCACCGGGTAAGGTCGGGTAAGAGTTCAAATTTTGAAGACGTAGTTTGAAGAATGAAGATTTAAGGTTTAAAGAGGGGAAAAAAAAAGTGAAATGGTGAAGCAAGACTGTGCTGATGGTTGAAATGTGCTGAGCAGTGTGTCCATTTATTTTGGTGTGTGTGTTTTGTGTCTAGCCGTGTGTGTGTTTATGAACGCACGTGCATTCCCAGTTGGCTGTGAGCTTATTTGCTTGTGGTTGCATTTGCATGTAGCCTGCTTACTCGGGTGGATCTTTGCAGCCTTCCTTACGCTTTGTGTGCATCACTTTGTGTGCGAATGTGTGCGTGCATCTACTGTACACACGTGTAGGTGTGTGAGGTGTGAGTGAGACAGATTTGTGGGGGGGGGGGGTGCAGGACAGTGTGGCAAGGTGCTGTATGCAGTAATTAGCATCATCCTCACCAGGGAGGCACTGTGTGTGGAGGCCCCATTAAACACATTGCAGGGACAAACACTGAGCCCTGTTCTGCTGACGATAGCATGCCTTCCTCCCCTGCAACACACACTTAAGCACAAACACCACTAAATCAGCCTGGCCTTCCAACTCAAGTGTAACACACAATAGCCATACACATAGTTTGTGCTTGCCAACACAAACTGAGTCATACTCAAACATGTCACTCAGCTTAAATTATTCAACAAATAAATTAAAACTAGTTATCAAGCGGCACCAGGGTGAGCAAAAATAAATTATTCCGCAAATTATCTTTCATAAAAGTCCTAACCTTACATAAACTACATAACCTACAGGTGCTTGGTATGCAAAAGGTGGTGCGCAGCTTCAATTAATATTCAAAAATTTATTCAAGGCTAAAACAATAAGTTAACTCTTGTTTTTCCGCATCCATTTCGCTTCATGCCGTACGTGCCCACACACATTCTAATCTGCGCCGTGACACACACGCACACGGGGAGCAAGTGGGGGTGTGAAATTATGCCGCGTTAGCTGGCGTGCAGTGTTTGTGCTAATGAAGCTCGCTGTCCACATAGGCTGATAACTTGCTGATGACTCGATATGTCTGCCGGAGAGATCTCAAGCACAGTTGCACACTGAAGCAGGTGTAGCCTGTGGTGGTTGTGCATTATTAGCTGTTTTTGTTTTGTTTTTCTTCAACATGCCTGCATAAGTAAGGACTAAATCTGCATTATTTGAGTCATATCACTAAACCATGGTGGTTTTTTTAATGCTTTTGTTCATTTAAGTGTTTTAGGTCATTTGTATTTAAGGCAGTCCTGACCATCAAAAAAAAGGTATCTGATGGTCACGAAGCCTTTACAGGCCTTCCAGTCTAGCAGGAGGGTAACATAATTTGTGTACGCAGGTAGGAGAGGCGAGGCTGTCTGATGGCATTTGTGACTCATTAGCTTACATTACATGGACCTGTGCTGGTGGCAGCCTGGTCATGAAAATAACTTCATTTTGCAGAGCAGCTGTGAGTCAGGGAGAGGCTTCCACTAATCAGAAGGTCAGTGGTTTAAACCGGAGTTCTTCCAGTCCACATGTCAGAAGGTTCCGGGGCACTAATCATAAAACACAGGGGACGTTTTTTTGTGGGGGTAACAAACCTGCAAATGCAGCATGGCTTATAGTGTAAAAGTCCAGCGACTGACCAGTAATAATAGAAAAGCATTCACTATATAAATGCAGTTTGAGATCTTCTGTAATCTATTTTGGTCAAATCCAACCAAGAAACAATTTATTTCAATTCTATTTAAAAAACTCCATAATAATCACCAGTAATAACTATGGCAAGCTAAATTTAAGAGGAACATTTGCAAATAGAAAAGAAAAAGAATACTTTTGGAGTTTTAAAAAGAAGTTACGGTTGTCAAAAAAAAAGTCAAATATCTTTCCCATCCAATATTCTTTAAAAGGTGTAGATTCAGTGTTGATGATGTTTCTAGCAAAGACTGTGTAGCCACAGATGAAGTGTGCTACGCCACTGATAAATTGGCCCTGACAGAATAATCAGAGCACATCTGAAGTGTCAGCTATCAATATTACTTCCATAGTTAATGAGCACCATCCTCTCCTGACTCGTGTTAACTGTTCTTTTGGTGCCAGTAGTCAAAGACAAAATTGGTAAGAAACTGTATAGAAAAGCACCGATTGCTCCGACTAGCAGCCTGTCAAAGGTACTCGAACAAATGCTTTTAAATAGACTTCAAGTGAATGTATCAGACGGCGGTGAGTTTGGTCTCAGAAATAAACACCGCGGTGTGTTGAAGGATGCGCCGAAGAACGTTTTATTTCAGGTAAATCATGCAAAATGCAATATTTATGTGCTTATTGATGTCACCTGCTCTTTTCAGTGTGTATATGAATGATGTTTCTGAAACATTAAACAAGCATATTTATTCTTCTGATTCTTTAATCATCTGACATTTCCATTGTATTGTAGTGGCAGCTTTCAGCATCTGGTAAAGGTTTGCTCAAGATATTGAATTTTACTCCTAACCCAACAGAGGCAGACCAGAAGTCAAATGATGATGATGATGATTTTTTTATAGATTCCTGCACATACTGCACATATATGGTGCACTTAAAGTAAATAAAAATGAGAAAATCACTACAATCAAACTTCCTTGAAGTGGCACAGAGCACTTCAGGGTTTACTGATTTCCTCAAGGATGCTTCTTGACAGCTGAACCACCAGCCCACATTGTTAATGACTAGCCCACTTTAACACTTGACCTTCAGCCACCTCTGAGATAATGGAAATCCAGTCGAACCCGATCAATTCATGAATGGCTAGAACGAGGAGAATAAATTTACTTCGGTGAAGTTCATGTTCGTCGGGTTCTAAGGTGACAATTTATGTTCTGCATTTTTTATTTTGCTTTGTTTTTCAGGAGCCTATCCTGCAAATGGTAACAAAACACTGCACAACATGCAATAGGGCTGCTTCTTTTAGGCAAAGGTCATAATCAGAATTATTTTGTCAGTGATGATATTATTTAGAAACATCATGCATTTGTTAAACTTGAACGTTTGGAGGGAGGTGCGCGTAGCTGCACCGTCCCTGCCGGTCGCAGCTACGCGGGTGCTTGCTGCTCGACTTGTTTGTTGCACATCTGCTTAGCAGCTGATGCACAAGTTGAGCCTGACCTTACAGAAACTGTGCTTTGTCATTTAGATGTACACACACACACACACTGACAGTAAAAATGAAAGTGACATCTCACACACACACACACACACACACACACACAGGAGCCTAAACACCCCCTCCATATATCCAGCACAGGGAAGAGTAATTAGTTAGTGCCCCCAGGACTCTTGACAGGCGCTTTTTGACAAAAGGAAAGGGCAGGGTGACATTTTTGGTCAGCGTGCTGCACTCGTTGCGGTGCATACTTCACAAAATTACCAGAGGGGTCGAGAGTTTTATTCCCTGGGCTCAGTCGCTGAGTCTGTGTCTGATAGAGCCTTCAACCTTTATAGACAATACTTTGCACACAGATGACATGCTGGTTTAAAAGGGCCCAAAGCAGTGTGTCCTTTGGGATGCCGGCCCCTCATCTTCTTTGTTTAGACATTAACAGCCTTGAGAGAGCCAAATGCCTCCTAAGCACCATCTATACGTGATACATTCTCCACTTGAATGCTCAGAAGCTGATGTACTCTCACAAGGGGCCTTACACAGTGGAGTTTTATAGCGATTATGTCTCTGTGTTGCTGTCTGGGTTTTGAAGACTGGGCTGCATATTAGTTTGATGATGAGTGATTAGCAGCCTTCAGGCTCCTCCACAGAACAAAAAACAAGCCATTCTAGAAAGGAGGTAAAAAGAAAAATAACATTCACACTGTATCTGATATGGAAAGCGGCAGATGCTTAGGACCTATTAACAGCTTGATGCTGCAGCCTCTTAATCTTATCTTAATTGTTCTCGGTAAATAAACATTTGCATTGGTTGCCTTTAGGTGGAATTACTCCCCTGTGTAAAGTACTGCTATACCTGGAGAGACCCCACCCACATCTATCTATCTGTCTGTCGGTCTCGCTCTTCCAGCACACAAAGCTTTAAACACTCTAGACCTTGAACAGCCTGTTGCCCGAACTGTTGGGGCCAGTCCTATTACACTCCAGTTAACTGCGACGGCTGTCACTTTAGATTTATTATCCTAACAACCGTGATAGATGGGCCAAGATCATGACTAACCGGCTGACCACTCGCTCCCCAATCCCATGACCTCATCACTGGCCGGCTGGCAGGGTCTTGACTTTCGTTATGCCCAACCATTTATTAGGCCTCTGCGGCCAGTACCATCTTACCAGACCCTCTGGTACTGCACTGCTGGCTTAATATCATTTTCTGTTGCCTTTATTTCTGTCTGTCCACTTTTTGTATCATTGACTTTCTCAAATTGGGCAAATTCAGTTCTGTTTTTCTTACACAGTGCCAAACCATAGCAGCAGTCAAGTTGAGGCACTTTAAATTCACAAAAAAAACAACAACATTACTGTTGGGGTGCAACTACAGAGGCACAAGTGTCAGTGCTGCTTGCTGCTGTTGTCACAGACTCCAACAGCTAGGACGGGGTTTAACTTCACACGAGTGGCCCAAATGAAGTACACGCTGTTTGTCTCTGCCAGCCGGTCGAGATTAACGTCTGCAGACAGCATGCCAGCCATGCAGGTCATTTCTGTCAGTACTGTGAAATAAACTAGGAGAAATAAAGAGCAAGATTATCGGCAGCAGACATGCTGTAACAGTACAATGTCAATTAAGGGATTCCACAGCTGTCACTACAGCCGTGGCACTGTGCAAAACTCTTGAACCCACCCCTCTTTGCATTCTATTTTGCTTCCAAGTAGTCAGACTTTCTTGAATTTTTTTGAAGTGGCCTTGAGCAGTAGTTCTCCAGGCTAACTGAAGGTGTTTTTCTTTGGCTATTTTTTTCACTCATTTTCAGTCCAGTCCTTATACCTGACCATTTTCAGAGGAATGTTTGGCCAAACCACTTACAAATCCTTACTTTTGTACATAATAGCCTTATATACTGTATTTCCATTTATGTTTTTCTGTTTCAGTAAATCACTGCACCTCTTTTCCATTTTTCCTATCAAACCAGAAAGAAATGAGGGGCGGCTCGAGGCTTTTCCACAGAGCTATTTAATGAGGAATCTCATTGGCAGCTTTGTCGATGTGAATAAATATTTAAAGTTCTGACATTCGGGTTAGTCCGGAATGTGTCCGATATTGACACCATTGAGTAGAAGCATGGTTCTTACCATCGGTGGCCTTGTCACTATGACACTGTATCTCTCCTCTTGTATTCTTCCTTCATTTATGCCTTTTTTCAATTCATTATCTCCCTTCATCGTAACCTCCTAGTGACTACCCTTTCATTATTTCCCCTCATTTGGTGCTACCCTTCATCCCTCTCAACCCTCCTGCTGCTTGCCGCACCCTAACAGCTCAGTGTGCATATCGTGTACTGTCAGGCAAAGGCATCCCATCACATGGCTGTTTGGCAGGATGACCTTGTCCTGCACTTCCTGGGATCCTCGCTGCAGCCCGGTTAATCCAGCTAGCGCGGCTGGCTTCGGAAACATCTGCTATTTTAATTACCAAATGATGTATTTTAATCCCACTAAACAATCCGACTGCCGAAAGCAGTGATGAATTATGAGTGTGTGCTTGTGCATACGAGTCTGTCTGTGCAGATGCACAGATATGTGCAGTATCTCTGGAAAATACTATATAGCAGAAATACATGCACATCCTCTCTTGAAAGATTTTTGAGCGAGTCATTCAGACCCAAAATTCTTAAAATCTAAATTTGGTGACTGGACTTTGTGATATAAATATATACAGATGGACACTAAAATAGTGAGAAACATACAGCCAAGCACATGTGTCCGTGATAGGCTTGGGTGCAGAGATTTGAAGCTGGTCTCTATGGTGTCTCCCAGTGAAATCTGGCTGAACTACTTAAACTGAGCCCAGAGAGAAGTAAACACAGGGAAACCAGATGGTCACTGCTCTCAGCCCTGCCAGTGGCAGGCAGAAATGATTTACATACTGTATCTGTCTGTGTGTGTGTGAGATTGTATTACTGCATACATGTATCAGCAGATAGGAATGTTTGGTCCTTGCTTGAAGTTATATGAAAGACCAGTTCAGTTCAAGAGTTCAGCCAATCAAATAGATCAAGTTTGTTCATACATTGTTTTTTTCTTAATTTCCAGCCGTTTTTGTCAGTTCGACCAATTGATTAAGTTGACCTTGAAGACCTTGGTGGATTAGAATTAATTATTAACATGACCCCACTCTATACCCCTACAAAATGTTATCGGAATTCATTCAAAACTTTTCAAGCTATCGTGTTTACACTGCCATGATCCCTGTGAAAAAGCTCCCAGCTCCGGGTAACACGAGATCCATAGTTTTCTTTCACTTTGCAGCATCTTTGAAAGGCCCGTGTAGCTGGATTTCACCATCACCATCCTCTGGGTTGTACTTGAAATCAGTGTGAGGCCTGTTCTCTCAGCCCAGACGCCATTTTGGCTCTGGCAGAGGTCTGTGTTTTTCATCCAAGTTCTCTGTGACAGTGTGTAATCAAATCTCGGTCTCCTCCTACACGGGACGCCAGACATCTCCCTCTGTCAGCCGCAGGAGATTTGTAGGCTCATCATGTTTTGGTCGAGGCAGGTTTTCTATATATCCACTGCCAGAGGAGAAGCAAATAGAATGTGGATGGAAGGAGATGGTCTAGTTGGTGGCAAAAACATATTAAATGCAATCTGTAGTGGTTTTCCTACCCTTCCTTGTTTTGTTTTTTTTAAGTTTGCATGATTCCCCAAGTGGTTGATACCTGCCACGGTGATATATTCGCTGCCTTCCTTCAGCGGGAGAACGATCTGGTAGTTTTCTTCATGCTTTTTGTTTATTTGTAGTTAAGCTTTTGAACTACACAACCTTTTCACGTTAACCACAGAGCACTGTAATTTAAATCGTGTTGCTGCTGTAGCCCTCCACCATCCATTTTTAAAAAGAAAACTCAGCGTGAACTGGTGGCACCAGGGGGGGAAAAACCCCACTAATTTAAGTTTTCAGGCCAGTGGTGGTGAAAGAGTTTAGGCTTGATTGATGAGTTTGAAGGTGCACGCAGCGTTTCCGGAGCCGTGTGTGTGTGTTTTCGTCCACGCTGCTCGATTGTGTCTGTGTTTGTCTGTGTTTTTCTTATGTGAGGAACTAGTTCCTGTACAGCTGACATAGTATGTGTCATAGCGGTTGAGAATACAAACTTGGCCAGCACCATCAAAAGCAGTGTGTCATGTTGGAACAGTTTTACTCGGGGCACCGCTCACTCACTGAACTTCCCAGCATTTCAGCTTGTTTACAGTGGCACATGCCAAGCCTCCCCTCCATCTGAAAAGCCTTCAGCATGTCGTTAAGTCCCTCCCAAAAGGAAACCTCCATTTTTTTCCCTCCCCTCCTGGGGGTACGGCCTGTCAGAAACACAAAAGAAGAAAATTGCCATTGCATTGCTTCAGGAGGTACCGTGTCTGATACTTTGTATTCTTTGCAGAATTCAATTGACAAGCTTCTACTGGTTATCACTTCTTGCCTCGTGTGTGCGGCGGCAGCAGTGCAGAAGAAACCAGAAGCAGAAATAATCCGAGCCTAAAATCGCATGCTAAGTCCCCAAGCATTAGAGTAAGCATCCACATGGTTCAGATAAAGGAGAAAGGTGAGAGCAAGAATGGCGAGCAGTACGAGAGTAAGAAATGAAAATTACTAGAATAGAGTTGAGTAAGAGGAGGAGAGAAATTCTTTTTTGAACTGCTGGGTAAGTTTCACGGACTGGCCTCAAGATAACTGCAGATTGCATCTCAGGGGCCTGCGGGGCGGTGTGCCCGCTGACATCGGAGCCCTCCAGACCTGCCTGGTTATCCAGGGCCTTCCAGGAAATATCAAGGAAGCCAGGGACCATGCTGGGGTCAAAGTACCTCTGCTGGCACAGTAACCGCGAACAGAGAGGCGAAAGAAAATAAGAGGCAGGAGAAGTCATTATCGGTGTGGTGGTCCTGTGTAGAACTCTCCGGGGGTGTTACTGTGTATTGCTGGTTTTAAGTTTCGGGTTTAGGAAACTAAGCCAAACGCTGACGCAGGCTGTTCTGTTCATTTTTTTAATGAACTATTGTATCGAGAGGCTTTTCCCTGTTTTTTCCATGAATGCAACACTTGTACATATATTATACTACTGCACCTTTCACACTCCGACACACATACACACAGACTGCTGTTGCGACAGGTTGGTAGGGGGGCTAGCCTGATCAGTGTCGCAGCCTGGAAGGTGATGTTTACAGCGTGGGAGTGAGTGATGATGAGGAAGAAACAGAGGGAGACGGGGCACCTCAGAGGTCACACAGGAGCAAACATACACAGATAGGTAACATGTTATTAGTCGAATTAACTCTCTTAACAGAATTTTGTAATCTGTATTATAGTAACACTGCTGTTATGAATTTAAAAAAAGGCCTAATATGACTCAATATACGAGTCAGTGTTGTCTGCACATAAGTTTGTGCACTTTTTACATTATTATCACGAAAACACATTTGTTTCCACTTCTTTAATTCCATTAAATCTTTAAAAAATGGCAAAGATGACACAGTTTGACAGACATGAAATATTATTTCTATTTCAAGGTGATTCTTAAAGAGTTATTAGCTGAAAACTTACCAAAACTTAAAACAAAAAGAAATAAAAATCGACTGCAGATGAACAGTATCTGGTTCATGTTCACTGAAGCTTTATCAGAAGCGGTTTCACTGGAAGGGCGGCTGTCAAGAAGCCGTTCCTAAGAAAGGGAAGCAGGGAGAAAAGGCTGAAGTATGTCAAATTACTAGGATGAAAATCAGTGGTAACATGAGCGATGAATCCAGTTTTTTACATTTCTGGTTCAAATTATCTTTCCAAAGAAGAGCTCTGAACGTCCTCCATGAACCCCACAGAACTTTTCCTGAAGACTACCTAAAGAAACAAGAAGGAAGCTGCCTGAGAGAGTTCAGGCTGATCGAACAATAGAGGTGGTCATGCCAAATATTGACTTTCGAGCTTATTGGAATTCTACACATCTGCACGTGTTCCCATAAATCACTGTACCTATTACTCATTTTCCTAGCAAAATATAAAGAAACGACGGGTGGCAGCACAGTGTGATAAGACACCATCATATTGTCTTGTGCGAACCTCCTGCAGGGGGTCAAACATCTGTTTCTGCAAGCTTGGGTGTAAAAATGTGATTTCATTTGCTCATGTTGTAATTCTGCAAATGTTAGATCGTCACTAATACAAGTCTGCAAGAAGAGCTGTTTCCTCGCTTAAATCATGATCATCTTTTCTTTCTCTGATCTCCGTTACTTTGTCTTCTTTGACAGCTCTAAAGTCTCAGGCTAGAGAATGTCATGTGCTGTACAGATTGTAAAGCCGACAGAGATTTGAGCCTGGTTAATTAGACAGCAAGAATCCCGGCGCAGATGTAGTCTTGACTAAAACAAACAAGGTCTGAGTGGACAGGAACATGCAGAACAAAGTCAGAACAGAACAGCACGGAAAATAAAACACAGCCACATGGCTGCATAGTTGCTTTTATCGAACAACAGTTGTCTGTTCTGCATTTGACAGCATTTGATGATACAAACAATGCGCCAGTATCCTAGTGAGCGGAGTCACATTTGTAATAGAAAACAAAACAAAACAGCCTTTCATCCACACAGGCAATAAACATGCATTCGCTCTATATTTCGAGAGAAGAACGCACGTCCGAGTGCTGTTTGGCCCCCGTCTAAAATAAGTCTTCATTGGAATATTGGCGGTGCGTCGCCTTATTTCGAATCAGTAAAGGTTATGTTCCCTTTTTTTACAGTAAAACCTGAGCGTATGCACACGTAAATGAAGTTGTGCAGACCACACGCAATCATAAAACAAATACGTACACGTGTAGACAGATCGGCATGCATGTTGCACTGTCTCAAGTAATCCCTAACAGCCTGAGTTTATCTCAAACAGTTTCCAGGTGCAGTCATCTGGTACACATTCCAGCATACACACACACACACACACACACACACAGGCTTTATGTTCAGACCCACACATATACACACAGCCAAACACGGCCCCATGTACAAAAGCACGCATGTCATCCAAGGGACACAAAAACAGAAGCTTCTTTCTTCTTAACGAGTCATCTCACCCCGCCGCTGTGTAATCCTCACCGTATCTGACAGAATGATCCTATTGTCACCAAAAACTCCGAGCCTCTTTCATGGACGCCTAATGATGTTTTATCACACTCTCGGCATTATGTTCACATTTCCCCGCATGTTTAAAAAAAGATTAAAAAACACCTCACTCCAGAATGCTCGTGTCAGTTAAAGGGACGATTGATATGCTGTCTTCCCGGCTCCCACCATCCCCCCCTCAGCCTCTCTTCCTCTCTTCTCCTCATCTCTCCCTCTTTTCAAGATCTTACATTTTCACTTAAGTCCCCTTCTCTCTGTTATCATTCCACCAGAGGCTCTCAAAAGCAGCTTTGATATTGAAAGCAGGCTTGGCATGAAAGGCAAGGGTTTAGGGGAATGTAAATGCTGGGGGTCTTTTTTTTTTTTTTTAAAGGAAGAGATCTTCCAGTTAACGAACACCTAACGCTGTGGCACTTTCTGCACTGCTGACTTTTTTTTCCCCGTCGCGTGTGACAAAGTGGCGATGAAAATGGATGCATGGTTGTCGTTTTCACTTTTTGTCTATATTTTTGTTTGAAGTTGATGAAATACTGTCACGCAGACAAAAGGCGAAAACAACTTGAGAATTTTATTGGCAGAAATTTGATGCGTGCTGAGCGATATTCCAACTAAAGTCGTTTTAAAACGAGTCGAGCTGTTAAATCACTATAATTATTTCCAGTGTTGCGACTTTGTCGCTATATTTAGCGTGTTTTCAGACTCCTCTAGTTTTGTTTTTTCCCAAAAGAGCAATAAATCTAGTAACCTTTCCCGGTGTTACGGGACATTTTGGACACTCTTGGAGACAAAGTACCCAGGCTTCTGGACACTATGTTGAAAAGGGGGTGTCTCATTCTGCCACTTGTATCCACGATCGTCTAGTTACCACCCACATTTAAGTGTAGGAATATAGTTTAACCTGAGAACTGGCAGGTTTGCCTTCACACTTCAGCATGTTCTCTGCAGCAGTGCCGATGCCAGTCCATCTTCATACTGGCTTGTAGCATGTAAGGTCAAAGCTCATGCATGCATGACCATTTTTTTTATTGGTCATGCGTGGACATGGTCACTGAGGTCCCATCAGAATTCGTAAGGTCATTGTTTCGTCTCGGTTCTCAGTGATTTAACTCTAAATAAAGTCGAATGCACTTGTCGGCGTGCGGAATCCCAGCACATCTGTGATGGCGCCCTGCTCAGCATCCTGCTGTGAGCTTCTGTTTGAGCTAAGAGACAGCAGCATCCTTTGGCTATCTCCCACTCCCACTCCCACACACTGTGTCTCCTTTGCACCCTGCCAACACATCACATTCTTTATATTCCTCCTGTGGCCTGTGGTGCTACTTAAGCTTTCTAGCATCTCTGCCAGCCGTCGCTGCCCAGAAAAAGGACAGTCAGCCAGTTTGTCCCAATCTACTCTTGTGCAGCTCCAAACTTGTTTTTTTGAACTGGAAACTGTATGAAAAAAAAAAAACATGTCCAGGAAAAAAAAAAAGAAAAACACAGACACATACACAAACTGTTTCTCACTGCACTCGCCCATACACGGCCTTCTTCAAATAGCTGCGCTCCTCGCTAATGAGTCCCTAGAGGGTTGTACCCTGCAATCGT
>VOQJ01007023.1:25146-43023 GCA_015052665.1 Apistogramma diplotaenia
AAAATTTGCCTCTCTCTCCTCCCCCCCCACCCCTACACACCACCCCCAAGGTCCCCCGGGGGGGGGGGGGGGGGGTGGGGGGGGTGTGTGTGGGTGGGGGGGGGGGGGGGGGGGGGGGGGGGGGGGGGGGGAGGGGGTCCTGAAGGAGTCGGTTCATCTGTAAACTGCAGCACTGATGGTTTCAGGAGACTTGATTTCTTTTTATATAAACTTTGAACCTGCTATAAATTTACAGTTTCACGACTTTCATAATCTGTCGGCTCATGTTTCCATGTTTCTTCTGGAAGCATCACTTTAGTGAATCCAAGTCCATCACCGGGATTTAAAACACACAAATTATGTCTGTGAGGTTTTATTTCTCCTTTGAAGTCATTCCTTATAGTTTAATAAACACAATCTCAGCTGGCATTATTGTAGCAAGGAGACAGGAGGACGGATTAGTTTGGCAACTGGGACATAAAAACTGCTGAGTCAGATCTGATTTTAAAAATTAATTCATAAAATAAAAACTTGCCGCCAAAATAAAACATTTAAAAACCTTTCTTTTGTACTTTCACCATATTTATACCATCACTTTACTTTGTCACAGTGTATGAACGTTGTAATTTGATACATTGCTGCTTCAATGTGACTTCTCAAGGAATACACACAGCTGATGTCACATGAACTTGATGATTTATCAGCTTTATGAAATCTGTCATGTGACGCGTTCGTCCTCCTTCATGAAACTGGTTTCTGCAGCTGTGAAAATAAACTGTTCCCTTTAAAGCCAGAAAAACTGGCTCATGTTGCTGCTTTTTTTTAGTCCCGATTTAGAGGAAGTGACTTTATGACTGATTTATGAGCTTCTGGTTTTGGTGATTCACTGTTAGAAATGTGAACAAAGTTTTCCCTCAGTCTCTGCCACAGGCCATTAAAGTCTGTGTAACTCTACAAGGTAATAGCTGCACAAAGTGTTGGACAGGACGGTTTCAGGTGTAAAAGACTTGGTCCTGTCCAGCATTGATTATCCAGACATGTGGTAAGAGAATGATGAGCAGCGACATGTCAACCTGAACTCTCAAATGCTTTCTTGTGTTTGCAGCTACTGATCTTCCATATCACGCACAGTCTGCGCCCAGCGACGGGCCCGACAGCTACACCTACTTCCTGAATGTATGTGGGAAGGTCAACACTAAACTGTGCGGTGAGGATGAGTACATATCGTCCTGCCAGGTGAAGAAGTCCCAAGACGTGAAGAATGCAGCTGGAAAATATCAGCACCAGACATTACGGTAATGTGTGCGCGTGCGTTGTGATCATTTTAATATTCGATCCATGTTTGGTTTTTTTAATCTTTTTTTTAAACCCCCCCCCATCATTTCCCTTCCTCTGTTTTTCTCCTCTGCAGTTACTCAGATGGAGATCTGACTCTGATCTATCCAGGTGGGAAGGAGTGCTCCTCCGGCTTTCAGCGAATGACCATCATCAACTTTGAGTGCAACCAGAATGCATGTGAGACACAAGTCACTGTTAAATATACTGAAATCTTTGCATGGGCACCCCCTGGTGGTGGTATAAGAAAGGCGCAGACATGTCAGTATTAAGAGTTCTCAGTGCTCGCTTATAAAGCAAAGCATAAAAAGTGAGACAGTCAAACTCCCAAAATTATACAATACAGTACAAATTTGTTACAAAGGTGGAGTCGTGTCGTTAAACTTGTTTCCTATTTTTGCAGCCAATGGCGGGCGAGGAAACCCAGAGTTCGCCGGGGAAACCGACTGCACGTATTATTTTAACTGGGAGACGGCGTTTGCCTGTGTCAAGGAGAAGGAGGATCTGCTGTGCCAGGTCACCAGTGGCAGGAAACACTATGACCTTTCATCTCTCACAAGATATCCAGGTGAGCTGAAGGGATTTAAACTCTGATTAAACTTCTGTTCCAGTTTAGGTTTAGTTTAGGAGTTTTTATGGGAGTTTTTGACCCTTGTTCGAGAAGCACATTTATGAGGTCAGATGCTGATGAAGGCCTGGCTCATAGTCTTTGTGCACTGGTGTTGGAGGCAGGAAGCCCCCCCCCCCCCAAACTGTTCCCACAAAGCTGGGAGCATCAGATTGTCCCTCTGATCTTTTGAGCCGTATTAATTCGGCTTAATTAAGGCATTAAGTTGGTCACTAAACACCTTTTATTTTTGGCAATTTGATAAATAATTTTTTTTAATCCTTTTGTTTTTTTTTACCCACTCTGAGGACTTTCTGGTTATACACAATAATTTACAAATACGTGAGAAAGATCTGGCCTCTTTCTGTTTCCTCTGTTGCTGTTGTTGCCGTATCTGCTCAGCATGGCAGCAGCTCAGTGACATTTTTCCCCTCTTCCTGGTTTCAGAGTCAAATCCCAGTGTGAACTGGGATGTGGTGAACGTTAAATCCTCGAAGCCGAAGTCGCGCTACTACCTGAACGTTTGCCACAAAGTGATCCCGACGGGAGCCGCAGCCGGTTGTCCCGCCGATGCCGCCATCTGTGCCGTGGGTAAGAAAATCCAGGAGGACATTTTTAAAGACTCATTTTGTTGGTATTTAAATATTTAATGACACAGGGCTGTGAACATAACCAGTGTGCATTGTTTATGGTCTCTGATTCAGATGAGAATAACCGGACCATCAGCCTGGGCAGCTTCCTCTCCTCCCCCCAGAAAACTAAAACAGGAAATGACATCAGACTCTTGTATAGTGATGGACATTTCTGCACCCAACACCAAAGGACCAAAACTATCCTGACTCTCAAGTGCAAACCAGGTAGGTTTCTATTTTTTTTAATTACACCTCCTGCTCTGTAGTTATTTTTTTCCAGATTTTGAATCATTCCTACATCCTTCCACATTCCCCCCCCCCTTTTTTTCCCCCGCATTTGCCTGCAGGAGATTTCCAGAGCTCTCCCATCCTTCTTGATGTCACGCCTGATGAGTGTGTGTACGAGCTGGAGTGGTACACGGCCGCCGCCTGCATCCTGTCGAAGAAGCAAGGGGACAACTGCATGGTGGAGGACCTTAAAGCTGGTATGACGGTCACGCACATGCACGATGTGTGCGGGTTTCCTCTGATCAGTGTTTTACCTGAGCAAGAAAAAGGACGAAAGAAGCAGAATTTAATGGGGAAGAAGAGGAAATGTGTTTTTCCTGAAGTCTGAGCAAACTGAGAGAAGCAGCAAAACCACATTTGTAAAACTGGACCCAAAAATCAGAGACTCTTCTTCATCGTCGTCCACACGGTTCAGCCTGTTGCATCTAAAGCTAGTTTCTTCCTGGCGCATGTTTCATACAGACTGCAGCTGCAGTTCACCTTTTCCTTTGAATCTGCTGCTCCACAGGTTTCTCTTTCGACTTGTCGCCCCTCTCCAACCCCGACGGCGGTTCCTACGACCTGACCAGTGGCCACTATAAGTACTACATCAATGTCTGCGGGCCGGTCAACGCTTCCACGTGTCCCGAGAAGGCCGGAGCGTGCCAGGTGGCAGAGACGTAAGTCTGCGGGCCTCAGACGTGCCAGAAGACCCACAATCCTCCTCCATTCTCTGTACAAACATCCGTGTACTTAGTTTATCTTGAAGCATTGGTTTAAGTATAAAATTGTTAGGTCAGAGAGATGTGATGAGCAGGAAATGTAGCAGATGCTTTGGAAAAGGGAAAAAAGTAAATAAAAGTATAACTGTCTTTAATCATATATCAAGGTCAGCTGCATTTCTCTATAAAGTTAATAAGACTTCCTTAAATCAAATCCTGTTTTTCCCTCTTTAGTTCTTGGAGTCTCGGGGAAGCAAACTCCCGCCTGTCGTACTATAACGGCCTCATCCAGCTGACCTACAGTAATGGCTCCCAGTACAACAACAAAGAGCACACCGCCAGATCCACCCTCATCACTTTCCTCTGTGACCCCGAAGCTGGGCCGGGAAAACCTGAATTCCAGGTAAACTTCTCCTTCCCTCTTTCTTATTTTTTAAAAAGGTATCTGACTGTTGATGCGCTATTTATACTGTTTTAAGCCTCATTGTGGAGTTTACTTTCGTTTCTCCTGTATGATTATTTTCAAATTAAGATTGAAGACCAGTACACGTACAACTTCCACTGGTATACCTCCTACGCCTGCCCTGAGAGACCTCACGAGTGTTTGGTGACGGATCCCGTCGCGCTGGACCAGTACGACTTATCCAGGTGACGCCTTTAAAACACTGCAGACGTAAAAAATAAGTGTGAAAACAAAGGAAATGACGGTTCCTCCTCATCAACCTGTTGTGATCTTCTTCAGCCTGTCGCGTACCACCTCTAACTGGGAGGTGATGGATCTGTCTGACATCAACAATCTGAAGAAGTATTACATCAACATCTGTCGCCCCATCGTCCCCGTGCACGGCTGCCACCGCGATACGTCCGTCTGCGAGATGAAATACGTCACCAAGCACGTCTGTAACAGCTCATTTGCTCGGGATAAACATTTGAACATGAATCGTATCCAGTAAAGTCTCTGACCTCTGACCTCTGCCTCCTCAGGGCTCTCCAGATGAGGTCGTGTCGGTCAGTAACATGGGCGTCTCAAAGCGAGGGCCGATCATCGAGGCGCGGGACCGCCTCCTGCTGGAGTTCACAGACGGCTCTGCCTGCGAGTCCGACGGTCAGAAGCTGTCGTACACGACGCGCATCCACCTGGTCTGCTCCAGAGGCACTCTCGTGAGTAAAGTTTTGAGGGGAAAAAAAAAAGAGTTTGCTGCCTTTTTAATACAGCGATATTTCATGTGTAATTATATTTTTGCTCCACGCCGCCCAGTCCACCAGACCACGCTTCCTCATGTACCAGAACTGCACTGCCACCTTCATGTGGGAGACCAGGGCGGCCTGCGCCATCAGCACCACCACGAACAACGTAAGTGTCCCGACATCGATCTTCATTCGCCCTTTATTGTCATTCATGCAGCGGTGAACATAATAAATACTGTTGTTTGATGCCTCAGAGCTGCGCTGTGGTGGATCCCCTTACCGGCTTTGAGTACAACCTTCTGCCTTTGGCTTCCAAGACCGGATACAACACAAGTGGGAACGGCAAGAATTTCCTGGTAAAACACACCAGCAGCACTTAAACTCTCCAAGCTCTCGTTCTCAGGTGTTTGAAAACACGTGTGTGAGTTTCACATATTCTTTTAAAGATGGTTTGAACTGTTCAGCCTCCACTCACCAAACTTCATGGTTGATGAGTTATAACCAAAGCAGGGTTGGGGTGGTTTGTGGGGTCACGGTGGTCATATGGATTATTCTACATATCAAGGTATTATGCAGAGATCAACTCCTGGAGGTCAAGGTCACACAATTATTAAATCTGTTTTTATTGTGATAATAAACAGGGTCGATACAGTGTGACAATCTTATTCTGGGCCACTAGGTGGAGCACCTGTTACTCTTGTTACCTGTTGCTTTTTTTTTCTTCTCATTGAGATATTTTCTGGTATTTAATGGTATGAAATAAAGCAAAAAGGAAATCGAAGCGTAATCCCTCCTCCCTGCAGGTGAACATCTGCGCAGACGTGGCTAAATGTGGGGAGGGTGCAGCCGGCTGCGAGCTGGATAATGGGAATCCCGTGAACCCCGTGGGGGTGGAGAAGACCCTCCAGTACTCGACCGACGGCATCCTCCAGCTGACATACAGTGGAATCGTTGACACTGAATCAGGTAGCAGTAACACAAAATCATTTTTTAAATACTGCAGTTCACACAGTTCAGGGGTGGGGGGTGGGGGTCACCAGTAGATTTTAGTTTAACTAAATTAAAAGTGAAGAAACTTAATGTTTTTAAAGAAAGTTGTGACGGTTCATTTTAAAATCACAGGTGCTGACAAGTGTTCAGTTAAGATTAAGAGACAAGCTGTGATATAAGTGTGTTTTATCTGTGTTAAAATACCTGTTATTGCTCTAAAGTTTGGCCCCAATAATTACTTCCTGTATTATAATAAACTACAGCTTATATTGGAACTAATAAAAGCTCAATTAAAACAAAAATTCTGCACAAAAACATCGATTTTAGTTTAACTTCACATTTTCTTGGCTTTTGCTTCTCCATCAGCGTCTCGGGACACCTTCCAGATTACTTTCGTGTGCGATCCGAACTCGTACCCCGGCTCTTTAAAACTGGTGCGCGAGGACATGAGCACTTTAACCAGCCACGTCACCCACAACGTCCTCTTCGAGTTCTCCACCTCCCTGGCGTGCATGCCTGCTCCAGTTGACTGCAGTATCACAGGTATGGGCCCACACAGAAATAAAGGTTCACCAGATGTCAGCGTTTATTAGAAATGTGAGCAGACTGAGCTGGTTGTTGAATTTTTAAATGTTTAAAGTATTAACTTTCATTTTTTTGTTACTTGTAGATGTACACGGTAACGAGTACGACCTGAGTCACCTGATCCGGGATGCAGACGACAGCCCGTGGATCCCCATAGACACGGATTTGGTCACACCGCGGAGATTTTATATCAATGTCTGCAAACGCCTGCCACCTGTAGATGGATGTCCAGGTGAGGAATAAGAGGTTTAGACACACGTAAAGGGTTTGACGTGTGTATGTTAGGTTCTAAGCACAACATGGAATTGTATTGAAAGAATGCAGGTAAATGCTCAGAATACAAGGTTTTGTGTTCTCTGCAGCGGGTCAGTTGGGTGCCTGTGGTGTCATTGATGGGAAAAGTCACAACCTGGGATATGTGCAGTCGAGCCCGCAGGCGGCCGAAGACGGCTCCATCAGCATCGTTTACCATAACGGAGATCCCTGCGGCGCTTCGTCCCGCTACTCAACCCGCATCATTTTTCAGTGTGACGACAACCCGGTGAGTGTTGTTCAGTTAACCGAGTCATGGTGATCAGATGACTGTGTGTATATATAAATGATCCAATTTGATAGGAAAACGTTCCAGTTTGTAATAAGTTATAGAGTAATTCAGTGAACTTGTTCTGTCTTCAATAGCATCAACTCATTCAATAAAGGCTGCATTTTGTTACTTTGTTGCCAAAAACATAACTCAGTATCAAATCAAGCTGTGAATGCAGTTTGTGGTTTTTCTAGTCTGGAAAGAACAAAATAATTTGCTTCAAATGACCAATGTTGCCTGTTCAGCTCATCACGCAGCAAACGGAAACATTTTTAATGTCAGTTTTGTTTCTGTGTCCACGACCGTTTACTTCCAGGGCTCTCCGATGTTTGACCGCACAGATGGCTGTGAATACGTCTTCATCTGGAGGACGTCTGAGGCCTGCCCCACCAGGAAGTCCCAAGGTAAAAGCATGCGACGGTGGACCGAAAATGTCATTTAAGGTTAAACATTCAAGCAAAAAGAGAGCCACCAGGGAAATGTACAATAAAGTGTCCAATCTTTGCATCCCAGGTGATCACTGCCGAGTTCGTGACCCCAAGAGTGGCTATGAGTTTGACCTGAGCTCCCTGAAGGGTAAAGATTACAGCATAAATACCACTCAGTACAGTTACCAGCTTTCGATCTGCGGCGCGCTCCAGAAGGACGTTTGCACCCACAAAGATGCAGGCAAATCGGTCTCCTCCTGCCAGGTGGGCCGAAACAATCAGAAGATCGCAGGTATGGAAACGCAGAACTTCCTACAGAACATCACGTAGAATCTGTGCTGCTGTTAATCTCGCAGTCTTTTTTTTGTTTTCACACATGAATGCAGGATTAACAAACCAGATTCTAACGTATGTGGGAGACCAGATCATCCTGAGCTACACCAGCGGAGACGTCTGCCACAAGATCTACGAGAGATCGACTGAGGTCTACTTCACCTGCAACCCCGACAAGAAGCCCGTAAGTTTAACGCTTGAAGGCGGAGAATCCACATCTGTGTAGCTTCAGTGTGACTGCAAAAAAGATCCAAACAAATGACCAGAGATGTATTTTGCATATGGAGCTTTTTGCTTAAATGTTGTTTATGATTTCCATGTAAATAGATGCATATTTCAGAGCCTGACTCCTCTGTACTGGAGCTTTAGTGTTACTGGCTCGATCCCCGAATAGCAAAAAAAATATATATATAAAAAGGTAGCTTCAGGGAAAATGTTTTAACTTTTTTAAAATGAGCTTTTATTTAGACTTTTTTTTAAACAAATACTTTAAATTTTCAAGAAATATGTAGACTGAATAACTTGAATCACTTATTTTCTTCTGAAACATCTCATGAATATTCATCAGGCCGCGGGCGAACGTGTCGGAGGTCGTTGATGTCGAACTTGTTTCTTTGCACATGTCAAACTGCAAAACAGTGCTTCTCACCTCTTTATGGTGACTGATGTTATTTCACTGTTCAGGGAGAACCAGAGTATATTAAGGAGACCCCAGACTGCACCTATCTGTTCAACTGGCCCACTGCACTGGCCTGCATCCCAGTCAAGACCACCAGCTGCTCCTACAAGTAAATCTTTTACAGCCTCTTATTTCATCTCCTCTTTTTTAAGACGTTTCTCATTTCTTTGATCTTTTTTCTCACAGGAGGTTTTGTGTCAAATAGAATAGGATCCAAACAGTGAGACTGGAGGGTGACTTCCGTTCAGTGCGGATCACACAGCTTAATGTTGTATAGTTGGACTGAACCAGTTGTTTACAAAGCAGCTAAAGCAACAGCGCTGTGTAACCTGCAGTGGCACAGAGACATCCCTCATTTTGAAGCCTGTGTTTAGCTCTTTCTGTTTCTCTTCCTCTCTTTCTGTTTGCTTGTCAGTGATGGTCACGGGCATTCGTATGACCTCTCCTCTCTGGCTATGGACTCCGGCAACTGGGAGGTGGAGCCCTCCACTTTGAACACCAATAATCAATATTACATTAATGTCTGCAGGACACTGGTGAAGCAGAAAAGTCAGTATAAAGCATATAGTAATGGCATTACATGTAGCTCTGGTTTGGAGTTTAAACATAAACCCAATGTTGATCCTTCTCTTGCTTCAGGTCCCTGGAGTTGCTCCTCCAGTGCAGCGTCGTGCATGAAGGCTGGAGATGAATACGTGAGTCTCGGTCAGGTCCATTCGGGTCCTACGTGGGAGAAAAAGGTCCTTCAGCTGAAGTACACCAACGGCCACGCTTGTCCCGATGGAATCCGCAACAAGTCCAGCATCATCCGCTTCAAGTGTGACAAAGACAAAGTGGTGAGAACCGGCCTAAAAATGTATGATGCCACTCAGGTTGTAAAGCATCCAGTAAACGGCTTGTTAGCCAAACTGCACACGAGTGTTCGAGCTCACTGCATTTCCACCACAGGCTCTAAATGACACCGGTTTGTAAAGGCACGAGTTTAAAAACATGTATTTTTATGCCCCACGTAGAATTCCCGGCCCACTCTGATCTCTGTGGTTCAGGAGTGTGTGTACAACTTCCTGTGGCTAACAGCTGCCGCCTGCCCGCTGAACAGCACCCGGCACGACGACTGCAGGGTCACCAATCCTGCGACAGGTCAGAAATGCTGCCTTTGTCCTCAGATCAAATATTACACAAACAAATGAAAACCTATTAAAATGTATTTAAACAGGCATCGACTTTCTCTTAGTCGCCCTCCTTCTGCCTGCTGATTGGTTGTTGTGTTAATAGTGTGTCAGGATATGAATATGTTGTAGTTAGAGTTTACATGCATCCATCAGGGGGCCTGTATGTCGTGGCTATTTGGAGCTTTTAATTTTTTTCAGCTGTTAAACACCTTTTACAGTCTTTTCACAAGTTTGAATTTATGTTGGATTTTCTCTCAAACCGCTGAAAGTCTTTCCTGAAAACCTGTGAACGATGCTCTAAAGCAGAGTCCAGGCCAGGAAATCAGCCTTTAAAGCTGCACTGTGATTCCACCCTGGAAAATAACAGTTCAAAGGAATCATTAAAAGCCCAACATTACTGTGAGATCCGGGTCGAGTGTTGGAAACTTGAACATTCGTCCAAAGAGGAGTTCTCAGAGGTGCTAAATGTTTCTCCGGCACAGGTCATTTATTCGACCTGAACCCCCTGATGAAGGACGGAGGCTACGCTGTGCACCATCATCAGGACCAGAGGAAGATGTTCCGCGTGAACATCTGTGGACCTGTGGCCAACGCTGGCTGCAGCTCTGACACTGGTACGTCCCTGTGAGGAGTCAGCAGTGGGTCTGTGTAGGTTCTCAGTCATCGGGTCGTCACTGGAGCTCGAAAAAGGGCCTTGTTTAAGTTTCTGAAAGCAAATGTTGGAGAGTCTCAGGTATTTACGGCCTCGTTTGGAGGTGGGTGTTGACGCACTGTTGTTCATGTTCATCTTAATAACACGGTGGACACAGACGGCTTCTCTTGGTGAAACATCTTCCAAGAACTTAAAAGAAGCCCAGTCGCCGTTTTTCAGGCTTCGGAGACGTTTGTTCTTAGTTTAATATGTTGTTTTACACATTTCTTCAGTCTGTAATTCACGTGTCTCTGTTTAATGTTACTGAACTCTGCTGTGCAAACTGGGAGATCATTTCTCATCTGCGCCCGTTGCGTCACTGTGGTTGAATAAGCAAGTCAGACATTCAGTTATGTCACATAATCATCTAAAACTCTGTGCTTCAGTCTAAGATGATTTCGAGTTGCTGTTTAACCAGCGCAGCTCTAAGCACAGGTGTCACACATGCTCCGACCTCTTCTCTTTACGAAGCTTCACTGTAACGCAGTTTCCCTCTGTAGTTTGAACTTGTAGTCTGAACTCGGCCACGTGGTTCCAGTTCCATAAAACGGTGATTGAAACCCAAACAAGAGGAGAAGTTGTTTCCTTCACTTGTCTCCTGGTTACTGTTTAGTCTCGGTTACACATTCAGATGGTTTTTGAAACTCCGAGAACCGTTTACATGTGCAGTCAGGCCATGATTTAAATGCTCAGTACTGGAATATTCCAGAATCTGTTTTACTCACCTGAAAATGTAAATGTCTGGTTGAATCTTTGATTAATCATAATTTTTACAAAAAAACCCCCTTCCCTTGGTTTCTGGGCTCTAGCTGTGTGCATTAAGGAGGGCAGTGCTGTGGTCAGCGGTGGTCAGGTGAGCAAGACGCTCTCGTACAAGGATCACATTCTGGAGCTGACGTATGAAGAGGGAAGCCCGTGCGCAGCAAACCCGAGCCTGAAGCACAGCACCATCATCCACTTCATCTGCAGGTACGTTCGCCTCCACAGTTTTATCAGTACCTGCTTTTATGAATGCGGCAGACTGTGACCTGCAGCTTTGCCCCATAGATGATGATGATGATGATGATGGCATGCTACATATTTTTAAACTCGTTTTGAATGTTTTGTTGTGCAGGCCAGCTAACATGAGCTCAGCTCCCCAGGAGCCGGTCCTGATCGACTCCAACGCTGAAACCTGCACACACTTCTTCTCCTTCCACACTCCGCTGGTGTGTGAGCAGCCTGTAAGTATGTTTGTGCGCCGACTGACCCAACACAGGGGGGGGAGAATGCTTCTGTCCTCATAAATAAAACAGGACAGGTGTGTGTGTGTGTGTGTGTGTGTGTGCTGGGTTGTAACCAGCTGCCCACAGATGCACACAGGTGACTCTGCTCCTGTTGTAGTGCTGTTCTTCACAAACGTGTGGAGTAGGGTTAGATTCCTGCATTCACAGTATTGTTTACTTTTCTTTATCAGGTAACTTGTTCAGTGCAGAACGGCTCTGCGCTGATAGACCTGACTCCTCTGATTCATGTCAGCGGATACTACTCAGCGACAGGTCAGCTGTCCGTCTCACACCGGCAGATATACCAAAGTCACTCAGTGAGTAACTGTAGTCACACAGTCAGTCATACAGATTAACGGTTGTGTGTGTGTGTGTGTGTCTTTATTTTATTTTAGATGATGCAGTGGACCAAGGCAATGCCTCTCCAGACTTCTACATCAACATCTGTCAGCCTCTGAACCCCATCCCGGGGGTCAAATGTCCAGCTGGAGCTGCTGTCTGTATGGATCCAGATGATGGAGAACCTATGGTAGAATATTAATTTGTAAAAAAGGATCATTTACATTGATCTGCCTCAGCATGCAGTGACATCACACAGACAGTTTCTGCTCAGTTTGTCAGGGATTATTACATGAAACCAAAGGTTGGATCATAGTTGAGTGATGAAGATGCAGCTCGACTCTTCTGATCTGTGATGTCTCTCAGCACTCTCCCTGTTGTATCGTGTCTCTTGAAGGACATCGGTAGGACCACGAGCGGCCCACGGCTCAGTGACTCCAGCAGGGAGGTGTTCATCACCTACAAGAGCTCCACCAAGTGTCTCAGCAACCCTGCACAGAACTACACTTCCACCATCATCTTTACCTGCCAGAGAGGCCTGGAGCTGGTCAGCAGCACTTTACAATAAGAATATTTACTTTTTATCCTGTTTTAAAAATTTTTTTAACCACCTTTTTAACTTCATGTCTCCAACCAGGGCTCTCCGCAGATGCTGAGGCTGCAGGATTGTGTGTATTTCTTTGAGTGGGCCACTCCTATAGTCTGTCCAGATGCCACCAACACCAGCGGCTGCCAGCTCACCGACTCGCAGCTCCAGTTCACCTTTGACCTGACAAAGCTCTCTGGGGAAGTCCAGGTGGGCTCTGATACTGACGTATTCATTTTTAGAGCCGACATCGACAGCAGAGCTCTGCAGGCCAACGGTCTCCCGTTCTGTGTCTCTGTTCTAGGTAAAAGGGAACGCGAGCACGTATCGCATCAACGTCTGCGGCTCCGTTTCAGAACCGGCTTGTAAGCAGAGTGCGGTTTGCCAGGTTTCTGGTTCCGGTTCAGACAAGTTGGCATCATCGTTTGGCAACAGTAAAGCCATGACGATGGACTTCAAACATGAGGAGCAGGCGGTGCTGATGCAGTATGGGGGAGGAGATCCCTGCCCACCAGGTACAGTCTGCTGAAGATGGCAAGGTTCTTGTAGTTGACTAAAACTCAGTTTGATGCAAACTTCAAGGCTAAAAGGACACATCATATATTTGATTAAATATGTAACCACGTCAGCAATTTTCACTGTTTACTCTTCCTGCCACATGGAGCGACCATGACTGCCTCCAGCGATGCTTAGTCGAGTCATTTGTTTACTTCTGTGCTGCTCGACGCTGTTTTTGCTTCACGCGGGGAAACAAACTCGCTGTTCTCACCTTTAGCAGGAACAGTTTTCACGCATATTTTGCAAAGTATTGTTTTTTGGGTTTTTTTGTAGCCAAACCACTTCCATAGTAGCTCCGATGGATGGATGTAAAATAAAACTACAAGTAAAATATCCAGTGACTAAAATATGAGAACAAGTGAAAGTGACATCACCTCAAATTAAAGAACTGGATATTTTAATGGTTTCAGTGTAAAAGCAAGTCGCCCAAATGGCTCATTTACAGTCAATTACATCCTGCTGATCAGGACTTAATAGGATAAATTCCACCATTTATTTTAAGTAGTAATCACATTTTTTTTAAAGTAGTTTGTGCATTTATATGCAGTGACCACCAAGGGTGAGGCGTGTGCGCTTCCCTTCATTCATATGAAGAAGACGTATACGGCATGCACCAAAGATGGAATGACAACTGGCAGGTTGTGGTGTGCCACCACTTCCAACTATGACACGGACAGGAAGTGGGGAAACTGCAGTGCAGGTGACGGCTGGCGTTCGGCCACTTACTGTTTGTTCTGACGAGCTGGTGTCGGAGGGCTGCGTGTGAGACTGAAGCTGGGAGGCGGCAGCTCTGATGCTTCTGTTAATTTTTCAGCCAGTTTGTAAAGTCAATCATCATCTATAAATCTGAATATATTGTCTGTTAATTTCACTTCTTCTTGATTAACATTCCTCTCCTAATGCTGTGTTGCGCTTCGTCTCCAGATCTTCCATCTCGCCACTGAAATTTTAACATGTTGTCATATTTTCTCTCTCTGCCAGACTCGGCCAAGCGTCAGTCGTCCATATTGTTTACCTGCGACCACTCTGCGGGCCGCGGCGCTCCAACGCTGCTCCTGGAGACGGCAGGTTGCTCGACCACTTTCCAGTGGCGCACCAACGCCGTTTGTCTGCCGAGGAAGATGGAGTGCAAGCTCGTCAGCCAGCACAAGACCTTTGACCTCCGAGCCCTGTCCTCCCTCACCGAGCCGTGGAAGTTCAGCTACAAAGGAGAGTCGTAAGTGCGGCCTCGCTTTTTGGATGGAAGTTTAGCCCCACTTTAACACTTTTTTATTGTATTTAAAGTAATTATTGGTGCAGCTTTGAGTGATTAAGTCACCACCACATGGCTCAGATTCGTTAGCTGTTTAGCTTCGCCTGTCTGCACGCTACTCTGCTGCCTTTCCACCATCTCACTGTTTAATAGATCTCAAAGTGCTGCGTATTTTGCAATAAAAATATTTCCTATTAGACACATTAGATCTTTCTGAAAGCACTGAAAGCACTAACAGTGTTTCACTTTCTTCTGGCTTCAGGTATTTCATCAACCTGTGTCAGGGGGTCCACGGTGGGCTGCCAGGCTGTCCTGAAGAAGCAACCGTGTGCCGCCGCACAGCAGCAAAGAAAACTGAGGTCCTGGGACGAGTCTACACGCAGAAAATGAGCTTCAACAGTGAGCAAACGGTTCAACACGTTTTATGCTCGTTGACGTCCCTAAACTGTTTGTTGTTGGACAGATTTTTCCTTCCTGTCTCAAGAGTCTCTCCTCCCTCTGCAGATGGGACCATTTCTGTCAACTACTCAGCAGGAGATGATGTGTGTGGCAACGGCATGAAGGCCAGAAGCGTGATCCAGCTGAGCTGCGGCTCCACTGTGGGCCACCCCACGTTCATCAGGTAACGACTCAGCTTTTAGAGACGTTACTGTTTCCCTCCAACATTGTTACTAAATTACTGTTTTTGCATATAAAAGTTCTGCGATCTGCTCCTCTCGTCTGTGAGCAGGCTCGATAAGGCCTCCTGCGAGTTTGTGATAGGCTGGGAGACTCGGGCAGCTTGTGCAGTGAAGCAGCGGGAGGTGCAGATGGTGAATGGGACCATACAGGTTCCTGACACTGGGGTCAGCCTCAGCCTGGGAGCCGTCTACTTCAGGTAACAGAGCTACCGATGCTGCCCGCGTCTTCATCGTGCAGCCACAACAATGTCCAACCTTTTTCTTTCTTTCTTCTCAGCCACCATGAGGCATCCGGAGACATTCGGCCCAATGGCGACTGTTACATCTACCACATCCAGTTGTCTGGCATCACCAACGAGTCTCTGCCCAAATGTGTTGGTGCCAACATCTGCCAGGTGAAGCTGAACGCGCCCTATAGGCGCCAGATTGGTTCATCCAACAAAGCCAAGTATTACATCAAAGGTAAATGATTACGTGCTGTGCAGAAGTCTAAACCAACCAGTCGGTCCTTCTGTTTCCAGACTTTCTGGTCATTTTTGATCTTAAGCAATAGTCGGGCCTCAGGCGTCACGAAGCCTGTGCATTGCAGAAAGTGAGTTTTAATTGTATTTAATCAACAGCGTGTGTTTTCCTGTCAGGAGGAAACCTGGACGTGATAGTGCCGTCTGAGTCGGTGTGTGGCCGCGAGAAGAGCAAAACGGTTTCATCCACCATCATGTTCCACTGTAACCCGTCAGCAGGCGTCGGCATCCCGGAGTTCATGCTGGAGACGGACGAATGCCAGTATCTGTTCATGTGGTACACGGATGCTGTGTGCGGTCTGACGTGAGCAAACCATTTTAGACCCAGACTTGTTCTTAATTCCTCACAGGACGAAACGGGAGGTGAATGTGTTTAAGTCTCGTTTCCCGTCTGATTTTCAGAACCGTCGACAGGCAGACGAGCGACGACAGCAGCGCAGACGCTCCGGCGCTGTCGAGGCGCAGCCAAGCGGTCGGGGTGGTGCTGTGCCTCCTGTTGGTGGTTCTGACCGTCTGCCTGCTGGGGCTGCTGCTCCACACGAGAGAGAGGAGGTCGGGCCGCGTGCAGCCATTTTTATTCATTTATGTGTGTGTGTGTGTGCCTTCATAATGTCACGTGTCTGTCTCCAGGGAACTGGTGAGGCAGAAGATTGCTGGTTGTTGTAGGAGAGGAAGCCAAGTCTCCTATAAATATTCAAAGGTTGGTTGAGTTAATGAATGAATGAGTTCCAAAGTTGCTTTGTTTTTGCTGTCAGCTTGTAATTGAATCATCTGTTTGTTACTGTGATCGGTCAGCAGTCTGTCTGTGAGCTTCTGACAGCAGTTTGACTCGTGTGATTCAACTCATCGTTTGTACCCTTTAAATAATCAGGTCAGCACAGATGAAGAAGGCGGAGAAGAGGAGATGGAATGGCTGATGGAGGAGATCGACGCTCCTCCCACATCCTCGTCATCCTCGCACCGTGGGAGGAGTAACCACAGCAACGGTCACATCACGACCAAGCCGGTGAACACGGACGGCCTGCGCTCGTTCTCGCTGGACGAGCAGGACGACGACAGCGAGGACGAGGTGCTGAGCGTCCCGGGAGTGCGAGTGGTCAAATCGTCGGGAGTCTCCAGGCACTCGACGACCCATCACAGCGCCTTCCTGCGGGTGAGCATCACCGGAAACCTTCTAGAGGTTTAGCTTCAGGCTTCTAAAGTTCCTGAAGTAATACGTCTGTCAGCATCTTTAAGTGCTGTATCACCTCAGTCATCCAAGTGCTCCACCCAAAAGCTCACAGAAGTTCTTTTATTGCAGGAGGAGAGCGATGAAGACCTGGTGGGCCTTCTGGACGAGTCAGACAGGAAGAGGAAGAGCAGCAAACCTCGTTCTTCTGGCCTTAACCACGGCAACAGCACGGCAGCCAACAGGAAAGGGGACGAGGACGACAGTGACGAGGACCTCCTCAGGGTGTGATGTCACTCTGGTTCCCTCCATCCAGTCTGAACTCTTCTCTCTCAGTGAATGTCTCCATAATAGCAACAGTGAAATACCAACAACACACGGAAGCAGAAACCTTTCTTCTCTTTTCTGGATTTTTTTCTTCTCGTTGTTGGGCTGCACCTTTACTTGGCCTCCACAGACTCAGTCAAGTTCACTGTCCACACATGGTTTTTATTTATTGAGGGCTCATTATTTAAAAATGTTCTTAAGACCATATTTTCTTTCATAATTGTCAGAGTGAACAGGCCAGTTGAGGCTCTTAAAATCAGACTGGGAAGCACACGAAGCCTTGTTGTAGCGCTGAGTTCAGACTGCAGGCATGTTGCTTTTAGTGTGAGCGCAGCGCTGGTGTGTTAACTCTGCACGTGTACACCAAATGATAAAGAAAATATCAATACTATCAGGACAGGAAGTGTGTGCAGTGATGTGGTTGCTTTGTTTCCTCCTGTGAGCTGAAGCTCTCACTGCAGACCGGCTGAAGGGAGTTCAAACTTTAGCTGCTCCTGGAGTTTGTTTTTAGCGCCCGCTGGCCCGTTCACGCTCTGTCGGAAAACTGTGATGATGACTCCCCGGCTCTGGCAGTGGAGGTGCCAGCTTCTTTCTAAAAAAAGAAAAAAAAAGGGAATGAAGACACGCGTTTGTCTCTCTCGTTGTTTACAGTTGCTATTATCGCAGACCCCTCCTCCCTTTCTCTGCCCTCTGAAAGAAAGCACGATGCCTTCGTACTGATGAATTAACTTTCACTGACGGATCACGTCCATTTTTCTTTGTCTTGATTTCATTAGAGACGTTGTAAATAGATGTTCTGTAATACGGACGCTTCATTTGTCTGCGGTGAAAAATCCTCACGTGATTATTTATCTGCTCGTCTGAGCTGATGACCTGTTCATTTCTCTGTTCTGTGTGAAAATAGAGATGGCCTTAAGTGTGAATGGATGCTTGAAGAAAGTTTAAGGTGAAACTGGAGCTGTTCCTTTAGATTGCCGTCCCCCCTCCCCC
>VOQJ01007025.1:7384-18210 GCA_015052665.1 Apistogramma diplotaenia
ATATTGATGACAACCTTTTAAAAAAAATAAACCCCCTCAGGTTAAAAAAAATAAATTTGGGGCAAAACCGCCCCCCCCCCCCCAAAAAAAAAAACAAAACAAAACAAACAAAAACAAAACTTGTAAAGTCACAGTTATTTATGGCTCTCTGCATTCATTTGGCACCGTATTCTCATTTTGAAATAAACGCATGAAGGAGGCACCAAAAAGGCAGCTGAGTACCAGGATGTGCTTTATAGATCATTTTGGCCAGTGATGTTCCACCAGGGCAAGCAAGGCAACCAACGTTTGTGCTGAAGATCTCTGTTTTCATCAGCATTGTTCTGTCATAAAGCTTCTCGCCTGTTTGCCTCATCCTTTAAATGACTGCCACCTTGAGGCCACAGCTGTCTCTGTAAACAAGCTTGACCCCGGGTGGATGACCATGAGAGTGTACTGTTAAGAAGTTTACACCTTTATGTTAGCAAGGAAAGCCTTGATGATGGAGAGGGGAACTCCGGCCATGTCTGATTGAACAAAAACAGGCAAGTTGAAAAAAGACTCCACCAGAACTTTTAGATTAACATCTGAGAAACCACTTGGTTGACTTGGTGGGTGGGTGGATGGATGGATGGCTGGATGGATGGTTGGATGCATGGATGGATGCATGGATGGATGGATGGGTGGGTGGATGGATGGATGGGTAGATGGATGCATGGATGCATGGATGGATGGATGGATGGATGGGTGGATGGATGGATGGATGGGTGGATGGATGGATGGATGGATGCCCTATAGATGCTGACAGTTGACCATATTAACATAATGTTTAAGACTTTTAATTCAGCTGTAACTTTGTATTTTATTAATATCTTTGACTACATTTTTTAACTTAGGCATTACAGTCAAATTCCCCAGCACTTGTCACTTAATGGTAAATATTTTCACAATCCTTACAGAAGTAATAATATTTTACAGTTCAGGCAGGAAGGAGTGCAGACAGATGAAAATGTGCAGAAGGCTGTCAGCATGTTTAATAAAGACAGGCAGCACAAAATCACGAAAAGGTGTTTTAATCGAGTCCAATTTGCCCTGTTAAAGTATTAAAGAAACGGCACATTCAGGGGCAACAGCTTCTAACTCGTTTCATCAGTCGAGTCATTTTAGCTCGACACAACAACGAGAACTTCAGAAAGAAAATCAGCAGATTTTCTGGAACTCCATACTGATTTTCACATTTTCATACTCGCAGCGTTTTGTTGTCATTCAATCCATAGCTACACAAAAGGACCCCCCCCCACTCTTCATCAAAATATGTAATGTAAGATATTCAGTTACTAAACAAGCATATTTGTGCATCACAGCTGTAAAATAATTCACCAAAAAGGCACCGTCGAATGTCATCGATTAGTCCTCAGCTGAAATATGTGAAGCAAGCACAAGCGCTCGCATTAATGTGGATAACTGCAGATCTCCTGCTGTTTCCCCCTTTGGTTTTATTCCGAGAGAGAGGCATTGTTGATCCTTTTTTGACATGCCTGTGTACTTGTTTATCGTGCACAATGAAAGTGGCAAATAGCTGCCTCGCTGACAACATGTGAAAAATGAACTCTGACATTCACAATGAGAAAGAGACTCGCAGACAGAAACCGCTGCAACAACAGCAGCCTTGGTTTGTTACGTTGTCTCATAAATTTTCTCTGGGGATAAAGTTTTAGGCTGGATAACAAGTTTGATTAAAGAGGCTGGTTAGAAGTGTGGCCCCACAGAACGAAGGCCCTCTGGCTGAATACAAACCACTCATGCTGGGAAAGACTTTTCTAATGCTGTTCCAACCAAAAGTCACATTTTTATGACGCTGCAACATCAAAGGTTACATTATCGCCTTTGAATACAAATAAATTGGATTGTATGACATACAGTCGGCCTTAAAATATTTAAGTTCAGTCATGGTTCGTTCACTGACAGCATTTGAGCCCAATTGCCAAGATCTTGAATTATTGTAAAAACAGAACATTTGGGGTATGAAAGGCTCGTGTGACGTGTTTGTCAGCTACTTTGAAGAGAAGAAGGCAGCTCAGAGATAATTTGGAGGCACAGTAATGCACAGTTTAGATAAAGTTAAAAAAATATTATTCATCCTTTGAAAATATGCTCCTCATACAATGAGTTTTGGTAACTTCAGACTTTCGAGCGCAAAGTCTTCATCATAAAACTGTCATTCAATTAATGCAGACAATTGCCAAGGAAGACATTTTCTGAGCTTTTTCATATTTCCTCATTCATTTTTAGATGTGTCAAAATATATTTTTTATTCAAAGCAATATTTTCTTCCACGCAGCACAGGGAGTCAGGGCTATGTCATACTGTTTCATTTTGAAGTGGCTTACCTTTATAATTCGGTGCCTTTAACAGGGCGGACCCAAAGCAGTCACTTTTTAATTTGCAGAATAGGTTTGAAGGAGTAGCGGCTGTGTTTCTGCCATAAATGTAAAAATGCTACATTTTGCCGAGTGCGGTACATAAATGTGCTTCTGGACGTCTCAGTCATCCTCTGCGGTGCCAAGAAACAGTAACATTAACAGGATTTCTGCATCGATTATTTCTAAAGTCCAAAGTTTCAATCTGACTAAATCAATTAAACATGAATTTATTGACCTCGCTGAGTAGCTGCTCGCAGTGCAGGCTAGGAAAAAATGAATGGACTCTTGTGCTAATCCCAAATGTTCCTCGCAGTCACGTATTCCAGTTGAGGATACGAGATTCCGGGTTTGGTTTGTAGAGTAGCCTATACGCTGATGAAGCCTGATTTCATCGTGAAAGGTCGTCCAGTGCGATCTCCATGGAGATGCATGAAGATGATGTTTTTTCAAACCATCACTTCACAGTAAGAAAAGCTGTCTGCATCCATCCATCTATTTTCTTCACTGCTAATCCGATTCAGCCTCACACAGGGGCGACGATCTTTCCCAGCTGCCTTCATGGCATTCACACTCACATTCACACCTAAGGCCAATTTGAAAATCACCAATTAAAGTGCATGTCTTCGGACTGTGGGAGGGATCAGAACTGCGGCTACTCCACCTCGGAGTGGGTGTTCTGTAAAGATCACAGAAGTCAACATACAGCCCTGAAAATGCAAGGTTAATAACAGCACAGCTACAGAAATCTCCAAAACTGGAAAATGCATCTATGTTCATGTGGACGCCATAAGACAAAGTTTCACAACGACCAGTAAAGCAGAAAGCGTGCACAGTGCTTGCTTGGAGGGAAGAAAGGGGGCTGCACAGCGACACTCACACCTCACTGCAAATGTGTGTTGGCTGGATCACGATGGTTTGGAGCTGCTGTGGTGTCTCAAGCACTGAATGCGTTGAGGGAACGATGAAGTCAAAATTGCAGAAGAAATCAGAGGCTGTGGCCCAACCGAAAGAGCGCCGTTCAATCAAGACGTCCAAGAACTGCTGAAAGAGCTTTGCAGAAATTCTCCTCCATGACTGCGGCCTGATGGAGACCGCTGCTTCTACAGTAGGGTCTACACTTGACTAAATTCAACAAACCGCCTGCTTTTCCGGCGTGCACTGAGAGTGATCACTCACTGCCTTCATTAAAGAAGTGAAAAATGAATCCCGGTAATTCCAAAGGGTTGACAAACAGTATTTTTTCCCTGCTAAATGCAGATAACAGCGTGCATCAGGTTACAGAAATGAGCTCTGAAACTGAATTCATCGGCTCCGGCGCTCATAAAAGTTTGAATAAAGTCAGTGAAACAGATGAAAGTGCCTCTTGAGTTTGAGGTATATTCAAAGTTGTTAGATATTACATGACCTAGCTATGCACTCGCCAGCATCTCACATCCTTGACGATGAATCTGGTGCGCGCGCTCTCCTTCTACCCACAGCCTGCTTTCATACTGTACATGTAAGCTTTGACTTCTGCAGGAGCTGTAAAACTTTCCCCCTTTATTTTCAATTCTAAAGGCACGAGTTATCAGGAAGGTTTTAATAAGAAACAGGATAGAAAACACATACAATATGAACAACAATGCATCAGTTTAACTAAAGCTACAATTAAAGGTCAAGCTTGTCCAGATTTATGCAACTGAAGCATTGGGGTATTTTGCTTTGCAGCCTCGGGGTATATTTGGACTTTGTCAATATGAAGATCCAAAAACAATGAATATACACAAATCGCCCGAAGCAATAAGTGTTTTCTGTTAATGCAGCACGATATAAGGTGACAGAGTGCATATGTAGGTACACAACAATCATTAGTGAAACGGCAGCTTCATCTGCATCCGACGGGAGATGAGATGAGACTCGTCCCCGGCAGACGCTGCTGCGGCGGCGGCGGCGGAGGAAGAAGGAGTCTCGCTTGGAAGACTAAACTCATAAGAACCTTTTTGTAATTCCGTTCATAAACTCAGCACTAAGTTAATGCAGCTTTCTGTGCTTCGCTGGTCCTGTCAACAACAACAAAATTCTATACGGAGTTCAGAGGTAAGGTTAATGCTGCGCAGCGAGGACAGTACGAGCCGAGCCGAGCCGAGCCGGAGAACGAGTGACACGACACGTGCGCTGTTTTAATAAAGGCAGGAGTCGCCACCATTGTCGCCGCTGTCATGCCCGCTGCACCAGGCAAACAGTGCGAGTGACACCGGAGCAGAATGCCAGGCCAAGCCTGAACACACACATTCAAACTAATGTTACATTACACATTTGAGCACACACTATCAAACCACCAATACACTCTCCTGTTCTCTTCACATCAATCTGAATCCTGATGATGACTCTCGACGCGCCCACCGGGGGAACGGCACAGAAATGACTTCTTCCACTGATTGCATCCAAGACACAGAGCCACATAAACATGCTCGATAGTCGAGTGCGGATTATTTTTTTTCTGGAAAGAGATACCAATAAAAATATATAACAAGACCAAACAGAAGTCTGGATCCCACACCTGTAAAACGATCCGTTCATTCCTAATGTGATTTATACATGTTTAGTAGAAGCATCCCTGCAGTGGTTCTTTGTGCAGTCTCAGACTGTCTGCTGCACCAGACACGACTCCACAAACCACGTCACAAATATCTGAACTTGTTTTCTTGACAGATTTCGTACCTCTAATGAAGCGATGCTGCTAGCAGCTCAAGGAGAAACTTAAGCATGGCACGGCATCGACTTAATTAAACGAATCCCCAGTCTTTTAATTACCTTGAATTGATAGCTTTGTTGCCTAAACCTAATCCTGTTCTCCGGAGTCAAAGTCCTGCACTCTGGCCCGGTATCACCTCACCTGACAGCCACGCAAACAGGGAGCCGAAAGCAAAAAAAGCTTGTAGAACATGCATGTTGCACTGCAGGTAAACAACCCCTTTGCATAATACACCAACAGCTGCACTTTCATGTTATACTAAATGACATCCAAATCCATTTTAATAGGGTAGGAACCCCCTGCAGCCGGCATGTCTAGACACTGTCAGGATTAAAAGGGTAACTAACATGCATGGTGTTAGAATTTATGTTTTGGGAACAGCAATCCGAAAACAGCATTCCACTTTCAGCTGGACCATGAAGGGAAAACGTTGATGCTAATAATTGCAGTCCATTAGATGTTCTTACAGTTTGTCGTTTGAAAGGAAGCAGGCGCACCAGCTCTAACGAGCACTTCTTGATAAGGTAGAAGCATCTGTGTTTGTGCAGTGTGAGAAATATTATGAATAATTGGGGAGTTGACGGGCTGAATTCCTCCAGCATTAATCGAGCCTCTGAAATCTCTGATATTAGCTTCACATGAATCATTGTTAATTCCCATGAATCCATTACTGTTCCATGTGCAACTAAAAATAGAGTCCTGATAAATCAATGGGGACACTCGAGAGTGAGGACGGGGGGTTGGTGCTGCTTACTTCTGAAGCTTCTCTTTTCAGTACAGCATAATGCCCTTGGCTCTCATCAATGATTATTCTCCATAATTCCCTCATAGATTTCTGTGTTACAACCAATAGTCGTGGTGGGGGGGGCAGCAGACCTTGAAGAGAACGTTTCAGCCCAATCCCCTCTAAATGCAGTCCTCACATTTTGGCTTCGTCAAGGCCGTTTGATAGTGCACAAAACATTTTTTTCTTTTTCTTTACAAGCACTATCCTTGGCTTGAATATTTCTGTAATGACAGCAACCCATTTCTTGTTTATGCCAACAATGGCAGGAGGTTTTCGCCAATTTTCCTCCATCTATCTTGAGAGGAAGCCTAATCCATCTGAAATAGCGTGGCGATCTTCTGCACTGATTGCATTCGTCACAGCTCAGCAAGTGTGCTACCTTGTGTGAAGAGAGCGCCCCCCCCCTGAACCTGCCCTCTTCTCTCCCGCGCCGAAAGCCAACGCAGGCAATGGGCATCGCACGGCCTCGCTCATGCACCGGGCGCAAGGGCAGACAGGTTCATCTGCACACAATCACAACGGAAGGCCGCATCCCATTCCAATTGCATTTCCGCTCACGGGGGAAAGATCCCGTGGTGCATATTACTGTGGCTGAGACAAATTTAGCTGAAATGGAAAGGGAGATGGAAAAAGCTCACCTCTTACACTAATCTGGGTAAACGACACAGTGCAAAGCTTCCTACAACAACACCGCCACCGCCGCCGCCATGGAAAAATGGTTTTTAGATGATGGAGCTGCCCTGCCTGTCTCTGACAGAAGACAGTGAATTAATTAAGATAATAAATTGCACATGTCATATTTGTCATCTTTTCAATCTTCGCTTAATGAGGTAGAACGCGTGCGCAGGAGTGTTTCAGAGTAAAAGTTGTCCTGGCTAAATACGGACACCTTAAAAGGGAAATGCTCAACATTAAAAACGGAGTGATACCCAATGCTGACTGATATTTAATATATGCCATGTATACATTCATGCGTTCTGCTCCTGTGTGGGTACAAACAGACAGACATGAATGTAAATGAGGCTGAGGAGGAGGAATGAGAGCAGGAGACGGAGCGGGACACTCAGAAGTCTGCATATCTGATAGCAAAGCAGCCTGATTAGAATTTTGTCATGCCACAATTTACAAATTAAAATGAATTAGATCTTCCATGCCCTGACCTCCATTAAAAACACTTCATTGTTGATGAGCCATGATAGCATCTGCTATTGATTGGATAAGCATCAGTATGGCCAATCCCGTCTCTTCATGAGGAGGTCATCCAAAGCAATTTAGGCATATTGAGAGATTGATCAGGGCTCTGGAGCTGCCACTTGGGCCCACTCAAAGCATAAAAGTCTAAGGTGTAGCGCAGCCACTCCCTGCTACTCTGTGCGCGGAGAGTCTCAAATCTAAATGCTAATGGTTTCTTTTAGAGCCTGGCTGCCCTTTAACCACTACAGTCAGACGTGAGGGATGGCTCTCAGTGTTTCGACAGCTCAGTCTTGTTTTGACCCCTCCCTAGCCTCCCGCCAAACACTTTCAACAGCGAGAACCCACTCTCTGGATTCAGCACTGAAAAGGAAGAAAATAACTGTGCAGCAGTAATACAAAAGCCTCTGTTTGAAGCATTACCAGCCTACCTGGTAGCAGCCTGATGCTGTGGACTGCAGCTGCTGCTTTAACAGTTACTTTGGTTAAACGCGTTTTAAAATGCCGTAGAGCGTTTTGTGTTAAAATTAAACTTAAGTGCTTATCCAGAAATTATACTTTGGAATGATTATTTTCTTTGCATGCAAAGACTTCTGGTTACACAGGGTGGGGGTTAAGATTAGAGCTGGGTCATCGCCAATGACGACGACCCTCAGAGACGTGACCTCAGCGTAACCCTGAGATCACATGTTCTTGTATCATGGACACCATCATTCTATAACCAGCAGATGCTGCAGCTGACACCGATGTTCTTGTTTTGCACTGTTATGGCACCGATACTTCATATTTACAGGAATCCAGTAGGACTGGAGTGGTTTTGTAAATTGTATTCGAGGGCAATCGCATCGCTGGTGGTTGTAAAAGTTGCATCGGCAGCCAGTGAAGGTTCAGTGTGTGTCACGGGAAATTCAGAGCAATGAAAATGCAATGTACACATGAGATTGGTTTGCATTCATGATCTCACTTTCTCTTTTAGCCTCTATTTTAACAAGTACTCCTACCTATGGTGTACCTAATGGAAGTGCATTAAAGCTCGGGGCACCAGAGTATCATGTGATACATATGTCTACTGTGCCTGCATTCACAGCATTGTGGGATTCACCATGGTAACAGAGATCAGGAGGCAAAGGTCATGCAAAGCGTTGGTAGCGGTGTCGCTTGGCGAGGGTAGGGAGGGGGCGGAAAAAACCTCCACATGGGCCATTTTCCATACACTAAACACGCTCATCAGCTCCTGTCCTCCAGCAGCTCCCTGCAAGGTTAGTGAGAGTCAATAAGGCTTCCGCAGAGGTTAAGGAGACCTATGAGAAAGAAATCAGGCAAACTGTGACCTCTCTGGATCCAGAAGCAGCACAAATAAAGTGGCATAACTGTCTTCGTTCATTTTCCATCCGAAAGTGAATCAAAGGTGCTTCGTTTTTTTCTTGTAGGACTGCTTCATGAATTCACTATGAGCCATCTATACACTTTGACACGGAGTGCTTTATGAATACAAAAAACTGAGAAATGGGGCATCAACTGGCAGTTTTTCTCCCAAGAACAATTTTTATTTGTAGCTCCACCTTTGAGGAACTTTTCAGGTTGTACAGTTTCTCTCGTCATTATCCAGCGTTTCATTGGTTAGTCGATCAGGAACTGACAGTTCTGCCTTCAGAACTCGCGCTGATTCATTTAAGAGTGGAGGAGCTGGAGCTGCATACCTTAACTTTGCAGTGCTGGCAATTACCATGATGTGGAACAATGAGTAGATAGTAAACATATATTTATTTCTCCTAAGTATGTTTACTACAGAAACCTTCCCACAGGCTATCGAAGGCTGCGGGAGGCAGAAAGCACTGCAGCATCTTCATACTGCTTTATACAATTCATCTGAAGACAAGAGAACAGGCAGCATTTTCTTATTCTTATTAACTTAATCAATTCTCGGCCTTATTAACAGAATGTGAGGAATTCAAAGTTACATCAGCGACATGCATGTGTGGTACACAGTTAGCTCTGGTGTTGCTTTTAATAAATGAGGCTGCACAGCTGATGTGATCTGCTGACAGTACAGTCGTCAGCACTGCCGCCTCACAGCATGGAGGTCCTCGCTTTGACTCCACTGGCTGGCTGTGTGGAGCTTCTGTATCCTCCCCATGCCTTCGTGGCTTCTCTCCAGGTACTGAGGTACTTGCTTCCTAAGTCTGACCTACATGCACTTTAGGTAATTAGCTGCAAGTGTGAGAGTAGAGTCAAAGCGGTGCCTTTTGAAACATGTTGGTTGCAGCTAGCTCAGCAACACCAAAGGCCTGAAAGACTGCAGAAGCCAACTAGTGCATGATGCTATCTATCCAAGGTCTACAGTCAAGAGACGCCTTCATGAATGGAGGGTCTAATGACAATAAAGACTTTCTCTTCTGTTCTATTCTGTTATGGAGGCAGTGTAATGGCTTGAGCATGTATGGCTGCTGGTGGAACCAGGCCACTAGTGGTTTATTGATGATGTGACTGCTGATAGAAGCAGCAGGATGAACTCTGAAGTGTACGGGCCTCTACTCTCTGCTCAGATTCAGCCAAGTCCTGCAAAATTGATCAGGCAGCACTTCATCCTGCAAATGGATAATGACCCGAAGCAAACAGCAACAAGAAGCCAAGAGTTTCTCCAACCAGCAGAGCAGCTTTACGGTTAATACTAAACCGAATGCAGAAAGACCCACACGAGGAGCAGCATCACGGCATTTGGTGTCCTGGACTTCATCCAAGTATTAAAAACTACTTCTGAAAATCACTGTAACTCCTACAGTTTAAGCTCATTTTTCAGCTACTGTACATACTGTCTGATTTAAAATCCACTGCGGTGGCCTGCAGAGACCAAACGACAAACTGCATATGCATTTAAGTTTTATCAGACACCACCTCTGACTGCCTGCCCTTTCCCCTGCAGCTGCAGGAACTCCATCGCTGCCTCTCAGGCCTGTGGGTCGCCGCTTCCTCAAGTGAGCTTTCAGAGGCCTGAAGGCAGAGGCGCATTATCAAAGTTGTGTCTATTAAATCTGATTAGTCCACCAGTGGTACCAACTGTGCCGAACTGTGTCTGTTCTCAGCCGATCGATGCTCTCATTTGAACCATGGCTGGGTGCAGATGCACGTTCACGGGCTCGTGTTGTGATCAGTTTCAAAGAAAGCGAGAAAGTCAAAATATTGAAAACGTGTAAAATTGTCTGCGGCGACGTCAGATGTCAGCTGCACAAAGCAAAGCTCGGTAATTCTCAGTAACAACCTCTTACAGTTTTCTCCCAGATTACACGTGTACTTCAGCTTCTGGGACGCTGGATGTAATCCAGGGAAACTTCTTGAGTAGAAAAGCCTTTTGGTCGTCGCATCTCTGTGATGGAATTATGTGTACCAAAATTAGAGTGCAAATTTGAATCAAACCTCTGAGCGAGATCTGTGGGTTCTTGGCAGTGAAGGGGGAACACAACAGGATTCTCGCACATATGCCATGCACATCCGTGAGAAGCTCAGCAGGCTGCCAGCACCAAAGTGTTCATCACTCTCTTCCCACTCCTTCTCATAACACAGGGGAGAAAAATACCACAGTGCCGGAGTGAGCCTGACCAATCAGTGCTGAGCATCCAAAAGTAAATGTTCAAGGAGGATGAAATGCCCCCATTGATTGGCCGCAGTGCCATACCCCCCCCCCCCCCCCCCCCCCCCCCCCCCCCGTCCCTCC
>VOQJ01007029.1:0-14534 GCA_015052665.1 Apistogramma diplotaenia
TGGTTAGCCCCAGGACTTTTTTTTTTGTTTCTCTTCTGCACACATATACACACTTCTTTCCTCACAAAACCCTGCTTGAATGACAGATACCTTTTCTGGACCACAAAAACTTTTACTTGAACAGTGAGGTGGGGAGGGCGGGCGGGGGAGGGGGGGGAGTAAAAGAAACTACATCAAACCTACTTACAATGACCAACCCCACTGAACTCTTGAAAGGAATACGGATGTCAAAAGTCCAACAAGAACAAAACTCTAAAAAAAAAATAATAATAATAATAAAAAATAAAAAAAATAAAAAATAAAAAAACATAATAGTGGATTGCCGTAGGAGATCTTTCATTAAGATGGTGTGGAGCAATTGACTTTTGAAGACCAATTTTTAAGATTTGAATCAAGAAGGGACAAATTCTCTGAGAGAGAACTTAAGTAGGAATGTGATATTTTCAGGACACAGATTGGCTTCGATTTGGGATGGCCATCTTTAGCTCGGAGTGCCTGTCCGTTTCCAGGGGATACTGTTGCCGAGGAGCGCCATAGCAACAGTCTCCAGGGAGTCTTATCCATCATTCCTTAGTTGTTTTAGGGACCAAAAGACCAAACATTTTTATTGCTGAGGACTTGTAGCTCTAATATACTCGGACCACTGCGTCTCTGTCAGTCAGTGTTAACTGGTTGGGGAGTTGCATTTAAAAGAAGTGTACATTACGAATATATACAACACATGTATATATACATATATATTGCTGATATGCTTTTTGAATACAGGCAAAACTATTTCAGACGACCAAATGGGGTCTCTCACTTCGCTAGTTTACAATTACTCAAAATGTTTATTTTTTTCTCTTCTCATTTTGTCTTGGGAGGGATGGCGAGTGCATGGGAGGGGCTGCTCCGTATCACAGCCTTATCTTTTTTAACTTGACATCCTAACCTCATAGATAGAACAACATCAGAAATGTTTGAAATATATGAACTTGTTTATATTTGCAGTACATATATATGTATAACAGGCATTCAAGCAAATGTATTCATATATACAGTATATATGGATAAATAGATATTAATCACAAATATATGTATTTATATGCACATATTTTATATATGTGTGTCTGTATATAGAACGGCTACTGACTATGTTGAGCTGTAATTTTTTTGTAGATTTTAGCTGGAGTTTGAAGCATTGCTCTGCTTGGGAAGAATCGCAAATCTGGCAGCTCCCAAAACTGCAGGCATTCCTATCTCTGATTACCTATATGCTGACACACGATATATTGCTAAAAGATTCATGTGTGATGAAACACATATGGTGTACATATTATCTGAAAATGCAAAAAGCCAATCTCAGTAGCAGGCTTTAAGAGAATCAGGCTAGATGATTTTTAGAGGAAAAGGACAATTATCTTCGACTCTATTCCAAACATATCTTTTGAGCTTTCACACAAACACTTGCGCACACACACACACACACACACACACACACACAAACACACATACACACACAAACTTCTCTTTGAAACTTGAACCAAAATGAAAATGTCTCACAACCCTTGCTCTCTTTTGCATTCAGTAAAGTGCATGTAGCGTATGGGCTGTCACCATGTCAAGGTGTGCCTTGTCACCTGCAGAATCTGCCATCAAGCACTGTGCTCTCAGAAAACAAAGAAGAAAAAAAAAAAACAACACACACTACTGCAAGTAGCCAACGCGCTATTATGATGTCAAAACTACAGCCTGATCCATATCATTTCTCAGCCGCATAGAGAGCTTCAGTGCATGTCAAATATAACAAATTGTCCAAGCACTGTTGGTCCATCATTGTCTTTGGGAGGAAAAAAAAAAAAGCATTTAAAATTAATGTAGATTCATGCGATACCACTTCGAACAAAAGCGGGCATTAGGTAACCTGTTAGCACAGGCACTAACTTGCAAGGCACCTGAGACTAAGTTCCACTGGTTGGAGGGTAATAAAGGGTTGAGATTGGCAAGATGTGACTTGATTAGGGATGCGAGTGAGCTTATTGGACCGAGCAGGAGGATTTTAATGGCTGTGAAGGTGATGTAATATTGATAAATATGCTATAGAGCTGGCTTCCCCTTGAATGGGAAAAAAGGGAAAAGGGTTTATACTTGACATGAAGCATATCCTTTAGAAACTGTTATATTGCCTTATGTTAAGTTCTCATGCAATTATATATATAAACATAAAACTCTAATGAAACTGTAAAGTGAAGCAATAAGTGTGAAAAGCCATTTACCCATCACACCTGCTGTATCACTGAGGCTGCTCTCATATTGCTTTAGCGTACAGTTTCTCATAATAGTGGTAAAAATGGTATAAACACCTAGTATAAACCTGTAAAAGGTCAACAGACTTGGATTTATTAGACCCTGCATTCAACACATATTGAGCTGGTGGAGATTACTCAATGAATATTTATATATATGAATATTTATAAGGCTATATGACACTTTGGAAGACAATGCTTCCTGTTGGGTGCTGTTACTGGTTTTCCCATAAACTGCTCATTATACCATTTCCCCAGTGTCCCTGTTTAACCTTTTTAACAGTTTGAATAATTTAACATTTACCTTCCAAATCCAGCGAATCTAAAAGACACCAGTGCACATCCCAGAATGCCTCTGTTTGTGTTTTGTGCAACTTAACAATCTCCGGGGCATGGCATACAGTTAAACCGGATGACCATCAAGATCTTTTTTTTTGTTGTTATGACAGTATGTGTGGTGGACTAGTACAAAACCTCTTGCTCATCATCCTGACCTGTCTCTGTCCAACAATAACATCTGAGGCTAAATATCATATGTCTGGTGTCCCTGATCGCCACACTGTGTGCCCTTTTTGACTGCCCCGCTGCTCTGAGAAAATTGAAAAGGGGAGAAAAAAAAACTGTCATCACAGTCTCTGCTTCTCGTATGATTTGTTTGAGCAATCAGTCATTTTCCATGACAAGCGAAATAAGGAGAACGCGAACGACGTGCGAGAGCTAGAATGCCAAGCGCCTCATCTTCATTTGCTCCAACTTTAAGCTGCAAGTTTACATGAGAAAAGTAAAACAAAGTTTAGTGGTTCAAAAACAAGAAACAGAGCAGAAGTTTGAATATAAATATATATATATAAATATATACATAAACTGATGAATATACTGTAAATTGTTTCTTTTTTTGCTCTGTTTTCCTCTGTACATAGGTTTGCATATTTTATAGGACTTTTACTTCTATCTACAAGGACTGGATAAAGTAATTTAAATACTTAAAAAAATATATGAATGGAAACATGATAATGCTCATTAAAACCAGGTACAAAAAAAAAAGGAAAAAAAACAGTCGCTAGGATACGGTACAAACTGTAGGACCTGACCAAGGCATTTATCCAGAATACAGTCAGGGAGAGCATTGACCTCAGTTAGAGCTTAGACACACATTGACCTATTTTATAAAAAGAAATACTTTAATGGGTTCTATTCATTTATCTGTTTATTTAGATATTTATTTATAAGTCATGTCTGAGATGATATGCATGCTTTCATGGCATTATTTTTTTATGAGTTGGTACGTGACCAAATAGTTTTTATATGACATGCATGGGCCACTGTTGTGGTCCACAGATGATCATTGTTCCTGTCAGCAGGACCATGCCTTCAGCACTTCTTTGATGACGGAGAAAAACGCTCCTATTGACCAAGTGATGTCAAAGACAGATTTTAATTATTTATTTCCTTGTTTGTTTATTTGTTTATTTATTTGTGCTGTTTGACTCAAGATCTGAGCTCTATTATCGACACTGATCCGTTTGCTTGAAGGTGTTACCTTGAATCACGACACATCTTACTTTGAGTATTGGAAATGTGACCACCGCTAAAGACTGCTTCGACATTTTTCCCGTGGCTAGCAAAATATTCACACCAATGCAGTACGACACTAAAGCCTTATGTATATTTGTAATTATAAATTCATACTGTTTTGTTCTTTTAAAAGAGAAAAAAAAAAAGCTTTGTTAAAAGATTGTTTAAAAATGAGATGCCACCTTTAAATAAAGTGGGGAAAGCGTAATCCCTGGTTAAACAATCTCAAATCAGCTGTTCAATCAGATATGTATTCACCAACACAAGATCCACCTTGAGGTCATTATGAGTTGCTGCTAATATTTAATGAACTAATGTCTAATTTATTGTCAACCGCTGGCATCAAATGACTTTTTAAAGCTGTACCTTCCTCCCACCCACCCCCCACCCCCAATTTGTGCTTTGTATTGTTTGACAGAGCTCTGATCTTGTTCAACTCACGTGTTCTATCAAGAACAAAATTCAATGAAAACTGCACTATTTCATCCAAAAGAAAATTGAGTTCCTATCATTTTTTTTCAGTGCTGTTATCAGTGATTTTATTTCTAAAGCTCAGTAGTGTTGCTAGAATCACATTTTACTTCATGTGGTTTTCAAAGTGTTCTGGAAATCTATTTCCCAATTTCAGCACATATGGAGGGGGGTGATGAATGTTGCATATTAAGCTTTGCCAGGTTCCTGATGAGCCAAGCTTCTGATGGGCAGTGCGCTTTAGGCTCCCGCCCCCGTCTCTCCAGACTGCACCATTCTCTGGTCCCCTGGACTCTTCTTTTGTAATTCTAAATGAATGATGCGTCTCAGCTTAGCCCAATAATAAAGCACAGTCTAGAATAAAATACTCTGTGTTGTGTCATATTTACTGGTAATAACTTCTTAATATAAGATTACCCATGTTACTGTGACACAATTACACCAAGGGCGCCGAGGCAACATCTGCCACAGGACAGTTGCCGCATGTGTACAATATTCCCTGTAAATCAGTACGGTTATATAATTTATGTCTTTTCGCATACGATGCATAGATTATATGTCATATTGGCTAAGCTTGGATAGGTTTTTCACAAACTAGAAGAACCCAGGCATGAAAAACATTTTTAGTCATTTATTAGTATTAAAAAAAATATAGCAGTAATGCAATGCATCTACAATGTCACACTGATTCTGATTCTAGAAAATCAATTGAAAATTAAATGAAATACAGTTGGAAAACAATAATAATAATAAATTTGGACCAAGCTGGTGAATATCCAGTGACTTGTAGCTTTCTTGTTCCTCATTTCTTTTTGTCAGCAAATGAAGAAAATGTCTTCCAGTATTTGGCTTTCTTCCAGGTCCTGCTGAGTGCTTTGAGGACAACGTCTACCAGGGGTAAGCATGGTTCGGATCACTGATTTGGGGGCGGCGGGAGCTGGTCTGTGTTGCGATGCTCTGGATCTTTGAGTGGCTGTCTTGCATTGCCCAGGTGCAGAGACAGGACTAAAGATATCCAATAACTCAACCAGAGAAAAGTCCAACCTGGAAAAAAGTAAAACGTGTTTTTTTGGGTTTTTTTTGGTTTGGTCTTTTGTTGCTTTGATTTCATTGAGGTTTTCCTTTTTTTTCCCCTCTCCACAGATTGTTTCATTCACATTTATGATACAGAACAGAGTGGAGCCCTGTAGAGAGGCAAAGCTTTAAATGAGCTTGCTATTGTGGTTTCATTGTAGCAGAGGAACGCACACAGAAAGCCTGCCAGTTACATTATGTGCCCTCAAAGTTAAGCAGAAACAGTGCAAGCTGAGGGACCGACATCACAAACACACAAGGCTACAAAGCAACATCTACTTAGAGCTAAAACACTTGGATGAGATTTTTGCTTTCGCATGCTCTGTGCTAACAACCAAAAGGTGAATGACAAATATTTTCATACAAGTGTTAACAAATCTTTCTTGGTGAAGTGCCTACTGAACCCTAACAAGCAGCGTTAACAAGTTGAAACCACTGGGGCGTCCCAGCAGAAAAACACAGTTTTCTTGCAGGTGTGAGAGAACAAGGGGGAAGAGAACCCAGTGCCTTCTCCCCTGGAATAGAAATGAGGGGAATGTGCAGTGAAATAAATAAACCAAAACAGGGGAGATTAAGCTAATAGAGATTCAATCCCTCAGTCTGGCTGGTTTGATAAATTATTCAGTGTATACACAGTCGAACGACGGCCATTCCAGATACAAAACATGAATTCTTTAAAGCACGCTCGACTGATGTTGCTAACATAATTCTCTGCTCGTTTAAAGCTGCATCGATTTGCATCGCGCGGCTCTGCACAGCTCTCCCAGGTAAGGGCGATCCTTGGGATGTACTTGTTGATATGCGTGTGGGTGGTCAGTGCACAGACACAGCGGTGGAACTTCCAATCAGGGCGCATTTATGTTCCTCAACACGTAACTATGGACCTTGATATGCCATGTTTTCAAACTAACTTCAGGCTTCACATATCAATAGCTGAAAAGGCTTTAAAGGGCTGTATTTTGCTTTAGCAACATGAATTCATGTATCTGCGTTTGAGCAAAAGGATTTGATGAAAAAACAAGAAAAGAAACTCAACTAAGTAACTCTGTCTTCCTCATTTGGTCTCCTGCCTGTCAACAGCAAAGGAGAAAAGAGGAGAGCGAAAGCACGCCCGCGTCTGTGTGTGTGTGTGTGTGTGTGTGTGTGTGTGTGTGTGTGTGTGTGCGTGCACTTGTAAGAGAGTCTGGAAATGAGTGCTGCTTTGTGGATAGAGATGGAGGCAGAGAGGGAATGTGGGGGAGGGACTTTGGCTGGGTTGCTTCACTCGAAATGTGAGAATTTGCATTTTTATTTGTTGATTTATTTAACGGACAGGGCTCTCAAACAGCCATCCATCAACAAACGACATGTTGGTAATGAATAATGCATCACTTACCGGCGGTCACAATCTATAACAAGGGTAGTGCGGGGGGTAGGGGGTACAGTTTGGGCAGCAGTAGGGGGAATGGCAGTGGGTGGGGTGAGGGAGGGCTGGTGGCACAGAGATTGCATGAGAGCTAAAGAGAAGAATGCCAATAGATTTTCAGAGGGGGTATACAGTGCAACAAAGAACTTCATTTCTTGGCTCCAGTTCACATGAAGTAAAGTTGTGAATTGAACTGCTAGATATTTATATCTCCCAAAGGAGTCCTGGCAAAATCTATTTTACTGCGTGCCTACAGATAAAATGCACGGACAGCAGTAGCAGCAACACAAGTTTCTGTCACTGTTTAAAAAAAGAAAAAGGCTTTGGGCCTGGAATGTCGGGTCATTTTGAGAGCATCTGGAGACGCTGTACTGCCAGCATGAAGCATTTAGTACTTTTGTGGCAGTCACTATAACAACAAAAACACAGAGGAAATGTAACAGAACAACAGTTTGATTTAAAAAGGTGTTATAATGCTATGAAAACACTAGACCTGTACTGCTCTGCTTTCTGGTACTTTTTAATGCTTTGAACTCCTATACGAGGGAATCTTGAGAGTACAAAAAAAATCTTTAAAAAATACTGGACTTCATTCTCCCAATTTAACAGTTGTGTGCGTCCCTTTTCTAGCGCCGTGAGGCCAGATAAAATTTTCAGAAAACTTCTCCGGCATACGCTACTCACCACCTCCTTCCCACTCATAACTTTCGCTGCTTGTTTGGCTTCTCTCTTTCATTAAAGATAGCCGTCTCGCCCCGGCGCCTCTTTTCATTTGCAGTCCAAACAGTAAGATAAAAAACCTATAATGGCCACTGCGTATATCCCGCATGTCAATTTCCCCGCCAATCAATAGCAGGCGGGCAATGGCAGGAAGGATGAAGATGAGATGGGCGGGGTGCGCTGGAACTGTCTCATTACTAACTAGCAGAGGATTCATGAAAGGATTAAGAAGGTCACTTAATGTTAACCCCAGTTTGGTTGTGAAATTTGCACATCACGATTGAATTGGTTAAGATTAGACGGTCACAAGGGGCACGCTGTTGCCAAGCGAAGGACACAGCTTCAGGTATCATGGGAAATCTTACAGCAAAAGAGAGCTTTTAAAAAAATAAAACAATGGAAGGTCTCTTATCGAGCTAAACTAGCAGATACAGTGTAGGCCGGGAAACTTTGTTCCAGACTAACAGCAGATCTTCATCTCAAATGTTATTTAAATAACAGAAGAAGAATTTGATACTGATCACAAGCCATTCTTTCTCTAAACAACCTAGAAAAATCAAAACTTGATGTGTTTTTTTCTCATGATTTGCTGATATAGCTAGAAAAACAACCTGGCTATTGACGATTTCGCCTTCATTTTATTTTCCCCTCGCACAGGAAAATAAATATTTTTGAAAACTAGCACCAAACCACATATTGCTGCTCTGCTAAAGTCAAGCCGCTTTGACAGGTTTCTGATGAGCTGAGAGCAACAACATATTGCCTTTCACTTCATTCACTGAAATCTTTTACAACTATTTTTATGCTCTATATTTTGAACACCAGCTCAGGAAAAGACATATGTCTAATACAAATCAGTGGATTACCAAAGGATTATAAATATCTGAAAAGATGCACATGAAAAAACATGTTGTAGGAAAATCACAAAAGGCATCTGAGAGACAGACTTCCTCATTACTGGCAGAAAAAAAAAAGAAAAAAAAAAGACACTGTGTATCTAAGAGTAGAACAATTTTAATAGGCTTTGGAGGTGAAAATGAATGGTAATAAGATCTGATACTCCGGATCCCCTGCCGGAATTAATGGGCATCTGCTAGAGCTCACAGTTCAACTTGGACCAGGCGCTGCTTTATTTAAGAGTTAATCATCAGAAGTTGGAAACTTTGAGCCGTTTTGAAGAACTATCCTTCAAAACAAGGAGGGGGGAAGCTGTCGTACAGCTGCTGTATCTGCTACCTACCGGTGCATTTACAAAAAGGAAACCTGACATTATAGCGAAGAATTGCTCTAGGGTGGGAATAATAATGGTTTTAAATAAAAAGGTCTGCAGAAACACAAATTGTTTTTTAGCATCTGATATTTCTTGCATTTAATTCAACTGCGGCTAAGAAGCCCACGCACACGGGCAGCGGGTGCACAGTGCGCACACACCAAGACAACACACAGTTAATTACTATTCCATGTAGAGTTCTTTGCATCTTTAGGAAATGCTTGCACTCTGTGATTCATCCCCTCTCCCTTCCTACAACTTTCTTACCATTTCCACTACTATCCATCTGAACCTGCTCTAACTTTCCTCACATCCCATTTTTCACTTTATCCATTGCTCTCACCCTCAAACACACTTTTAACATCTCTCCCTCACTTCTGCTTTCTCCGTCTCATTTCTGTAGCTGAGAGAGAAGGCAGGGCAGTGTGTGCATCCAGAAGTCTGTTCAATTACACCTGCTGCAGGATCCCTGCTAGGCCGACTAATGGAACGCAGCATGTCTCCTGACAGGCCGGCCGCAGCACTAGCTAGCCCAGTAAAAAGCTTCAATTAGCTTTTCACGGCTCGAAAAGTTAGCTAGGCTGAGAAAAGTCATCATTTAGCCACAAATACTGAAGCAACAGCAAGCCCAGGAAAAAAAAACATCCAAGATTCAAATTTTAATATTTGTATTTTATATCTGCTGTAATCTTTTTGTTGAAAACAAGAGGAAAAGGCACTCGCTGTCACTGACTACTGATAAAAGACTGCAATTTATCTCCCCACTTTCCTGAGCTGCTATGTTTTTCTTCATCTACAATTTCTTTGGAAGAGAAGCCTGAGGATGATCAGTTCGGAATTTCAGACAAGCACAAATTAACTGATTCATTTTCTTTACTTTTAACATCATTCAGATGCTTGACTGTGCTGTTTTTTCATAGCTGTTCAATCAGAAATCTGCTTTTTTACCAAACAAAGAATGCAACATGACTGGTAGCCTGATGGCCAATGGTCAGCCTCTAGCTTGTATTGCAACGTACTCTGACCTATAAAGTAATTATTTTATTACAGTCTGTATTGTTTTAAATTAAAATACCAAGAAAAGTCCCTCATGCCACCACCTGTTCAGATAAATTAAATATGAAGAAAAGCAACCGTTCAACTGCTCCAATCTACCACTGCTGCAGCTGCAGCACAAATGAATTAAGTCGTTCAAATGCAAGCTGTCTGTATGCAAATCAACTGATTCGTTTGCCACAATCTTTAAATCTGGTTGATTTCTGGTAATGTTTGTGGGAGGCGGACAGCAGACACCCCACCTCTCGTCGTCTACCAGCAATACCTATATCATGGGTGAGTCTAAGTCATCGGGGCACAGCATTTACTCCACTATGTTTTAAAGTTTTGGCTACTAAATATTTCTCTGATGTATTACTAAATTATGAGATTTTCTTGACATGATTAAGCTCTCTTTCTGGGTAAGTACAAATACTATACTAAGGCTCAGTAATGGTCTGATCTACCAGCCCAGAGGCCTAGTGGGGAGAAAATGTTGTGTTGGACACTAATGCTAATGACTTTAACCACACATACTGTTGTAGTCATATTTAACTACATTATCCAATATAATTGCTAATAAGTAATAAACTACTTTTAAAAATCACTTATAAAATACTTTAATGAAGTTAGGAACTATTACAATAAATGTTTATTCAATTGTTTATTGATGTGTGTTACCTGGCATCTGGGGTCTTTTGGATTACAGATACTGAGGTGGGCTTACTCGGGCCTGCAGATGGCTTTGCTGGAGATGTGGCCATGTCTGTGGACTGTTTTAAATGTTCTGATGCTGATAAAAAAAGAGATTTTTTTATTAGACACTTTTAACAAGGTATTTTAGCTCTACACAAAAGTGCTAAAATAAAATATGTCAAGTATGTATTTTGAGCTGAAATGTTCCCCTGTGTGTACTTCAGAAAGCACACCACTGATTAATTGAAAATAAGAGCTTACCACTGCCATTGTTCAGAGGATCAGGTAGAGTATGTGAATGTTTTTCATGCAAGGTCTGTCCTGCAGGATGTACCTCTGCATCTTTATACACACTGCAAACAGATAAATGCACAAAGGTCCTTTCGTGTGTGTCTGGGTGATGTATAAGATCCACATATGACACAATTTGCCATACCTGGAGGGTAAATCTTGGTGTGAAGGATTCTGCACTTCTGTACCTTCAATCCTGGTATTTGAGCTGCTGAGCTCAGCTTGAAAAGCTTGTTGAAACCTAACAACAACATCACAAACTCAGACACTCTACAGTGGCAGAAACTGAAGTACAGAGGACGACATCATGGAGGAAAAGACCTCAGCTTGTTGCATACATGTCTGCAAAGTAACTACTATCAACCCATGCAGATATTGTTCTACCTCTTGTAATCAAGATGTGACTGCTGTAGCTGCTGATTCTGTCTCTGGAGTCTTTCCTCCTGCTCAGCCAGCCGTGCATGCAGCCTCTCTCTCTCCGCCTCTAACTGCATCTTCTGCAGCAGCAGCTGGTGCCTCTTCTCCTCCCAGTCCTCCTGACCCAGCAGAGGCCTGGTCAGAGCTTCCTTGGCCTCAGAGTTCATGATATTCCCACTATGGAGCCTGTGTGCGAATACACGTTGCATGCCTTCTCATTTGTGTCTTGCTAATGTATTAAAAATGTGGAATAATAGAGCAGGTATGTATACAGTACCTTTTACACTCATCTTGGTTAAAGGTATCATGGAGGCCAGTGACTAGACGAGAGCCACTATGATTTCTTTGCTGTTGTGTTCCATAGAGAGTGTCGTGATCACTGTATTCACAACGACCACATCTGCGGCATGAGTGTGCGCCACTGCATTCCATTTTCTGACCATTATGCTGTTTGACTGGCCCATCAGTTGGACTTAACTCTCGAACACAGGAAACACAAGCAGCGTTCCTAAATGTCTGTACTGTTCCCCTTCTTCTATCACGATTCCCGTGTCCTCGAGGTTGTGGCGCTCCAGTAGCAGCATGACTGAGGTATGAGCCATCAAAGCGCAAGCTATTAGCTCTGCTGGTAGATGTCCTACTGGGGAGTTCCTCACTACTATGCACCTGGACAGAGAACAAAGAGGACAATTAATGCATTTTGGCCCATTAAGGAAGCCTCTGAAAAACTGATGGAGTTTTTCAGCCAAAACATTCGACTGCTCCATAAAACTTTAATTTAGAGCTGGCTGCAAAGCTGAAATTTACCAATACGGAATTAGGACTCGCTTAGCAACCTAATTTGCTCACGTTACTATGTGCCGTAAAAGCTCCCCATTTGCTTGCAAGAGCAGTTTCACAAGAGCTCACATTTCACTTGCACTCTGTGTGAGTTGCTGCAACCCAAGGCATCATTTTTGGTCTATTTCCTTCTATTTTGTGCACATAGTTACTGTGGTGGTGTATTGAGCTAAAAGATGCCAAAGAACAGTTCATATAAAAGGCAGTAGCTGAGCACATCATGTGTAGACATCGATGATGATGATGATAACAATAATGACAATGATGTGCTAAAGTGGTGCTTTTGCCATGGACCTTGTATAGCTATGGCATAAAGGGTTTGACCAGGGTTTGTAGTAGCACCGCCTCAAATCATTTAAAACTGTAAACTTAACTAGACAATTTTCCACATAAGTGGCAGGCAAGCCGAGATCAGGAACATTATGGGATAAACATAAGGAAGAAAACCCATTTTATAGTAGACTGAGAAAGAGACTGTGACTAATTTGCTGAGGGTCAGAGAGCAGGCAAACACACATTATTCAGAGCCACCGCGGACAATGAGGTTGGCCAAGTCATCTATTCATACAGCGGCTGTAGCCAGAGAGGCGTCTTCGCCTTTAAAGTGTCACCTTGAGAGAGTTTTTACTAGGTTGTAGTTATATTGAGCTAGTGACTGAAGTGGACTATAGTGATTTGTTATAAATTATTATGGCACTTGGCCATGGGAGAATGTGCTTGCATGCGTTTCCACTGGATTTTTTTGGATGTGACTGATGGCAAACAGGGCTATTTCCTGAATGTGGCTCCCACGGGAGAACAGCCGTCATTTTATTGTGCATTTTCCACTGCATGTACACTAGAAACAAAATAGGGATTGTGTGTACATATAACCTACAACATACACACATACAACCACTTTGTCCCATGTCTTACCTTGCTGTGACTTGATGTCTGGCTGAGCTGGGCAATGGACTGATTGAGCTTTGCCTGTTGCTGAGAAATGTATTGTTGGTAGAGCCCGAGCAGCTCCTGGCACTCTTTGTATTGCTGCTGCAGACCTGGAGGGCCGTGGGTTAAGTAACTAACAAAGTAAAACAACAGCTAAACTGGAACAAAAGAAACCCCTAGAGTAAAGCATAGCTGAGAAAGAGTGTACTGTGGGTTCCATGAAATTGTGTGACTGAAGGAAATGCAGGTTTAATATTTTAGTCAAATAGGAAATAGTCTTCAATTTTTTTTCAAAACAGAAAGAAATAAATCTTACACCTTTATAAAATCCTAACGTAGAGCCACTGTGTACCTCTTTTAAAAAGGTACATTTGTGCTGAGAAGTAGTTTTGGTAAAGAAAAGTTTCTCTCGTGCAAGTCAGAAGATGCTGGATTTAGATCGACAATCTGAATTAAAACCTTGTTTCTGCAATCAATTACACATTGGACCAGAAAAATAGAGAAAAGGCGAGGTTGGGAAAAAAAAAAAGAGAAACAGGGAAGAGTCCAGCAAAATCAAAGTTGTTGTTGTGGCACAGAGCTTTCACCATCTGGGCAGGGCCAAGCTGTTTTGAGCTGAGCTGGGCAGTGCCACGCCAGGCTATCTGCCAGACAGAGAGCTGGCAGCCACAAGAAAACTAATCTGGAGCGGGACTACTGCTGCGCCTCAGGAGCCCCACTAATGACAGTGGCAGCACCACACCACACCAGCACATACAAAGATAATGAGGATGAGAATGGAGAGACTGCACACAGACATACTCGCACACATTCAATAATCATTGTCAATCTGACTCTCTGGTACAAACATAAAAACAGCAAGACATGAGAGCACAAATTCCCCACCTGTACTGTAAACAGCCCGCACACAAACACTACAATAAAACAAGTAGTACACACACTCCCACCCAAGCTGACCATAAAGTGTGTTCCTCTAGGCCATATCTTTTTATGATGGTGCCCCTGCTCCCCCAGCTGATGAGTTTCTCAGCATCCATTTGGAAAAGAAACCCTCATTTTAAGAGAAAATCAAAGTTCAAAGTAGAGTCTTATTGAAGGAATAGTTGGCAGAACACTCCATAAGAAAACACTTTGGTTGTTAGAAGACTTCAATCAAGCCGTGGAAATGAGAGACAGGGAAAGAGAAGAGAGTGGCGATGACTTTGAATTGAGGACCAGACAGCAGACAAAAGCAATGCAGCAGCTTCCATAAACACTAGAAAAATGCGTGGAAATGTTTTGATTGAACCCTCCGTCTAACTAGGGCTCTTCTACCGCTTCACTGATGTCCGTGGACGCACATACACAAAACTTAAGGACATCACAAGGACATCACATCATGTAAACCTGAGCTGGGAGATCTATTTATGCAGCATGAATAAAGGTCATAAAAGGGGAGATAGTGAACATGCTTATATGACTACACCTTACTACAATCCAAGATACTGCATGGTGTGTTCAGGTAAAAAAAAAAAAAAAAGAAAAG
>VOQJ01007032.1:2309-21459 GCA_015052665.1 Apistogramma diplotaenia
CCCTCTGTCTTAACCCCCCACCAAGCCACCCCCCCCCCCCCAGGACTGTGATAGTATTAGCAGAAGTAAAGTCATCTGCTGTGTTTATTTGCTGTGTCCCCCCCTCACACTTCCCCTCACAGAGATTAAGGTTCAGAAGCTGCCTCCTGGCAATTAAATCTATCAGAGGGCAGCAGAGAGCGCTCTGTCAGAACTGTTCCAATAATTGCAGTTTAAATGAATATGGATTCAGAAAACTTTTGACAACACACAGCCTGTTAATTTGCGACTTGGGACTTTAAAAAAAAAAAAAGAGTTTTCTTCTGTCACGTCTCTTGGTTTGTTTTTCCTTTCTTCTCACATGAACAGGAATGTCTCATTTGCTATTCTCTTTCTCACTGTTTACAGACACATAGAGAACTGGACGGGATTGCAGACTCTGAGAGACGTCGATATGGAGCTCTACACCGGACTACAGAGGCTGTGAGTGTTGGTGCTGTTCTCTGTGGCGGTGGTTGTGACGGTGGGGTGAGGGATGCTTCACTGTGTTTCAGCCCCGCTGCGTCGCAGATCTGGAAAAGCGCAGGAGAAATCCCTGCTTTTTCCGCCTGCTGCTGCAGAGGGGCCACGGTTTCCTCCTAGCGATGAGTGCAGTAATTCACCTCAGATCCCAAGTTGCGGCATCTGGATTAAATGTCACACAGTTCTCTGGGGGCAGGCGGAGCGTGAGGGAGGGGCGTGTTCCTGATCCTAACACAAGCTGATGTTTAAACAAGCTTTTAATTCTTGACAGTCACACGCTGGTGGAACATCCCCTTCGCTTTGCTTAGCCACTGATCAAATAATGCTAAAAAGCAGCGGGGAAAATTGAATTAGGAGTCCCTGCTGTAGCATTGTGATTCCTTTTTTTTATTCTCATCTCTTCACATATTAAAGCAATGTTACGCTCTTTTTTTCCTGCTTTTGCGACCATGCACTATGAGGCCACATCCTTTAATTTCTCTCACCTCTTCCACCCCCCCCACTCCACAGAGAACCGCATTCTCCTTTGCCCTCCAAAGTCAGAGCTGGCCTCTCCCCTGATCCCCTTGATCCCTCATCAGAGAGGCCAAGTGCAATATCTCCACGGCTAAATTAGCATTTTTCTCATTACCACCGTTTCTCTGCTGCCGCCTCGTCTGGGGACACCGGCTCCTCCCCACCTGGAGTCGAGGCTTCACAGGGAGGGCTGTCGCGATGCTGCCTTAAGGGGCTGTTAACAGTGTGGAGGGATTGTAGGGGAAAAGTTTTATTTTGCTTCTGACCTCATCACCAACTTTATTTGAATGAAATGAAAAAAGTGGTTATTTAACTGTACATCAAAGGCACAAGCAGCAACATTTACTCAGTAACTGTACTGGGTGCTGCTGTAGCATGTACTGTACACGCAATAGTGCCACGCAATCGACTGTATTCAGTTACTCGATAGAGCTTTTGACATTCATTACTCATTCATTTTCTGAAACAGCAGGCACTGTAGCTTTTAGCAAGTGCTTCTTGTATATGGAGCTAATTTCCTGCCGGAGCAAACAAAACATTTCATAGATGCCCGACGATTCGCTAACAGACCCAAAGTGGTCTTCACATCGAAAGCAACATTAACAAGTGAACGCGAGTCATTTTGCACGTACAGTACAAAACGTCCCTCTCGAACAAATGCACGGCGCGTTTCAAAGAAAGCGCGCTTCAGAAACAAGCCGAGTTCATCTTGCAACTACAACAAATACGCGGAGAGAAGCGGATCCTGGCTTTTAGCACAGTTCTGCTGTCATTTCCTCCTAAACAGTTAGTTTTTCCTGCCTTTGAAAGTGTTCCTAAATGTCCCAAATAATATACTTTTACCTCTGACATCAAAATGTTCACACGCTTTGGTTTACTACAGGAAAATGAGTGTAAACATGGCAGAAAGGGATGGTTTAGATTTGTCCACGTCGAAGGCTCCTGCGCGCTCCTCATCCTCGTCTCTGCTTCCTGCCGGCTGGACATGAAACTCCTAAAGTTGGGCTCATCAGACCAAAGCAGAGATTGTTTTGTTGCTCCCACCTCAGCAGTGATTTCTTCACAGCAGTTTGACCATCAGCTGATGAAAGGTTCAGATGATGCTACATGAACCAGTGATGTGGGATTTAATCCAGCTCCCACCCAATGACAGCTAAACGGCCCCCCTCCCCCTAAAAAAGAGAAAATGTCTTCAAAAACAGAAAACGAATGGATGAACCTGTCGTAGGTTTTGAGTCTGAGTTTGAAGCTTTGCTCATTGACTTTACGTCATGATGGACGGATGTTTGCCATCACTGAGTTGAGCAGCTCCTGGATGCAGTGAATAACCGTTGTTGGCTGCATGCCAACACAGTCTCACTGCACCACAGCAGATGATCCCGAACGCATTATGAAGGCAGGAAATTTCACCTGCTAACATTTAACAAGACTCACTTTTGTCTTAAAGTCATTTCAGGTGTTGACCTCACGGTGCTGGTTTAGATACTGTCAATAATAATCTGAAAAATAAACCTTTGTTTACGCTTTTTTCATTATATAACTGCCTTATTGTTGCCTTTTAGTGTCATCGGGATTGTTCTGCGGTGTCCAATAAAACAGCACTGGTTTAATGTAGCCTGCATTTACCGAATTGTGTTAAATAACAGTGTGACAAATAGAGTTTCTACTTTGCATCTTCCACAATTTGGATTTCCAGCTTGCTTTTAATTTATTGTTTCAAACCGGAGCAACAAAGGAAGCAAGTTTAAAAGCAGCCATAATGTTCATATGCGTCAGGGACAAAAGCGTGGGGCCACACCTCTTCATTTTTGAATTGGTGTCTGAAATCCTGCAGACCTGCTCATTAACATCAGCAAAAAGATGTGTGCGAGGAACTTTGAGGCTGAGAAGCTCCTTTATGTGTCAGGCTGCATCTTTCATTTAGTTTTAAGTTTGTTTTAGTAAAATAATGCAAATAAATCATAAATGAAACGTGTTTTACCATTCTGGGGTTTATTAAAGCCAACACTGGTCACTTTTGAGATTTTACTCTATTTTCCACATTCACGTGGTGAATGCACTGCTATTTATATGTATATAAGCCCATTTACCATATCTTTGGTACAAGATTAACTGGAAATGGTGTTGTCCATTAAAAGTAAGTGGAACTTTATTTTGCACAGTTTCAGATGATTTCTGGGAAAATCTCCACTTCGGTGACACATTAAAACCAGGCTTCGCAGTCATAAGCCTGCGTGTGCGGGTTAATGTGTGTTTTCACGCAGCATTCACATCCAGTTTTATTGCACATTTCATTTCTAAACGCATCCTTTTGCTGCCTTTGCAGAGTGATATCCAGAATTCATTTGAATCAAATATGTCAAAAAAACATTGACACATTTACATGTTGGAAACTTATGTAAATTATCTCCATTTTAGAGTCTTATTTGCATATTTAAACAAACATTCAGGGAAAAAACTGCAATACAAAACATCATATTTACGTAAGTAATCAACTGCAGCGGTTTCCTGGTGACGTGCATTAGGTAAATGTGTACCCCACTCACCTGTGTCTCCGTGTAAATCACTGCTGTTTAAGGAGATTATTGTGCTTAGAATAAATGCCATTACGCTAGTCATTACTGCTGGGAGGACAACAATAAAGGCATTGTTGCGTTAATTTAAAGGATGCGAAAGTAGAAATATTACTTCTTTGGGGGGGGGGGTATTTGTAAGGAATCCCCCAAACTCTCTGAAGGCTCCTCGGAGCTCCCAGAGCCCCACTTTGGGAACTTGTGGGCAATGAATCACCACATCCCAGCCAAACACCACAGAGGTATGATGGAGCTTGTGGAAGGTAATTGGCACCAACAGCTGGGTGTAATCAGCACACTGCGTTTATGAGGCGCGCGCTGAAGATGTCAATGACGTCTTTAGAAAAGAGACATCTGTGATTACAAGATTAGAAGTCATTACCATTGTAGCCCAGAACGGCGGTTTCCAAACGGGGGCGCTGGGAATTGTCGGAGTCATTGCGAAGAATCCGCTGGGTCCGCGGCGAAATGAGCATTAGTTTAATTTGACTGTTAACGCGCATGCTCCAACCAGAGGTCTCAGTCGTTTCACAGCGCAGACGCACAAGTTGTGAGAGTGATTTTTCATTTGGCTGTCTGCTCTGCGGGGTGCGCCAAAATACAGATAAATGTTTAAATAAGAAAACTGGAAATGATAGAAGCCTCCTCGTTACAGTGCGCCGCTGCGGCAAAAACATGCAAAGTGACTTGAAATGGAATACACGCAGTTGCATGTGAGTGCACGAGGAGGGGGAAAAAAAGGCCCCCAAATGTCTTTGTTTTGCTGGTTTCCACACAGTTTGATCTGTATTTGATCTCTTTTCATTTCAGAACTATCATGAATTGTAACCTGAGGGTGATCCAGGCTCGAGCGTTCGCTCAGAACCCACACCTACGCTACATGTGAGTAAACACTCCATCTTTGGGAGCACGTTTCCCGTGCTGTGAAAAGATTTATTATGTTATGTGACGTTTGACAGCTTGTAGTGGGGGCTGCATGGCTGTACATGACTTAGTGCTGAACGGAAGATGATGCAGTTGATAGAGGCTGGCTTCGGGAAAATTGTGGCACTGCCATTACTGTCGCAACTGCTGCACATCTTAAATGAGACATCCATTATTTGCTTTGGATAATTGGATTCCTATCTGCCCCGGTTTCTTTGTGCTTCGGTAGAGCAGCATTGCCGAAGACGCGGTTCCATTTAGTCTGCGCTCGCCAAATGGACAATTTGTCCAGGAGGCCGAGCATCAGAGAGCTGAGCGAAGAGCAAAGTAATTTCTTTAACAAAGGCTGATGTGTCACCATATGACAGCCTGTTATTCCCCAATTTTCCAGGAGTAAACATGTTGAGGAACTCACTCACAGTATTTTACCTGAACACGCTGCCATTTGCAATTTCCAGCCGTGGACTGATAGGCAGCTTGGTCTCTTTTCTCCTGCAGATGACTGCTGTTAGGCTTAAATCTGTGTGTGTGTGTGTGTGTGTGTGTGTGTGTGTGTGTGGGAGAAGGAGAGAATCGACAGCAAGTAGCAGTTCATAATATGGAAACTAAAAATGCTGCATTTTTCATTTGAGAACTTAATCATGCCTGTTACTGAGGCGGAAAATACTGGTTGGACGGTGCTGTCATACAAGCTGGCTTTTTGGCATCTGTGTGTGTGTGTGTGTGTGTGTGTGTGCGCGTGTGTGTAGCTCTGTTAAAGAAAAGTTTGCATTGCTGGTCTCTTTATCTCGTTAGGTGATTGGTTGGCTAAATCAAGCCCATCAACATTCGCTGAAAGTTATTTGAATCCTGCCTTCGCTTTAATTTTCTGCCGAGAAGATGGATTTGCTTACACGAGACTGAGAACAAATAAATGATTGTAACCTTCTCACCTCTTCCTCCATTTCGCTCACTAAAAATAATTGCTGTGCAGTGGTAAAGGACTAAAAAAAAAAAACAGATAGAAGAGGTGTAGCACATAAGGAAGAACAGGTGAATGAATATTCATGCATTTCTTTTCTTTTATTCTCACCTGTGGTGCAGCATAAATGAGTGTGAGGTTCAGAGCTGCAGCGATGATTAGGATGCAAACAATTTGAGCTCAAATCAAAATCTTAGCAGAGACGTGTTAATTAATGTGTATCTTTAAAAAGCCTGTCCCAAACATATGTTGAAATTCTCTTCAGTTTTCCGTCTGACGCTCTGTTCGATGTTCCTCCAGTTGATCGTGTTATTTTCAGCTTCCTCTACATTATTTTTACTGATCCTGCATGGAGGCATTTGCATTGTAGCCACTGAACGCCCCCACTTCAGGCACTCCATGACAGGCCTCTATTGTGCTCTTGTTAATGCAAGTGGACAGTTGCTAGGTGACTCTGAGGATGATGATGTCAAAGAAGATTAATTATTATGCCTGTGTTTAGCCTCAGAAGACCGACCTCATTGATGTCTGTGTCAGGCAGGTCTGCTGAAAGCCCGAGCCGTCAGACGCTCAACTGGTTGCTCCTTTTGTGAGAAGAACCGAAGCCATTGTCTTCATCGCATGTTCGGGCCAAAACAGGCTCAATTAGTCACGGCGACGATATCATTAATCCCGTGCGCCATAAATGTGAGGACTGTAATTAACACCCACCCCAGTTATGTTCTCTCTTCAATCAGTATTCCTCTGCTCTGTCTTTGAAGACATGTGCGGTGAATTGTTTTGCATGTATTACATTATGGCTTCGTGGAGACGAGCACAGAGAAACAACAAACACAAAAATGTCCCGGCGTGCAGCGGTTCAGCACTTTGCCTCACAGCAGGATGGTTCCCGGTTCTAACCGTGCTGGCTCGGGTCCTTCTATGTGGGCTTTGCATATTCTCACTGCACCTGCATGGGTTCTACAGCTTCCTCCCGGAGACGTTCACATCAGGTGAAGTGATAAGTCCTCTGATTGGTCATCTTCCTCCAGCGAATCAAATCTACCATTAGACTTTTTTTATAACCAGGAAATCTAGCCACCCGCACGACATAACGTGGATGATAATTAGGAACTCAACATTGTTTATGAAGTAGTAATACGTGTTCACTTCCAAAGTCTGCAGTCCTGGTCAGTGATTTGTAGTCAGTAGTTGTACCTAAAAAATCTGCAAGTGTTTCATTGGAAACAAAATGACCATGTGTCCATGATTTCAGGGTTAATCAGCAACATTTTGCTGTATGTATGTAATGTAAAACCCTGGAATACCACACGAACACGTGCAAACACCTTTGCTGTTTTCCACCTGGGACGTTTGCCAGTAAACATCTTCTTTGTCGGTTTCTTTTGAATGTGACATTTGGTGGTAATTTGTGGTTGTGAGGTGCACTGCAAATGTAGCGGCCGAGGTTCAGCTAATGTTACAGATTTCCATCAGAAGGTGACATCATCAGTAAGAACAGCGGTTACCCCGTGAAGACGGTCCGTGCCGTGTTTGTGTTTACACCGGGGTCGTGCTCGGTGCACCGAGCATGGAGGACGGTGAAGGGAAATATGCCGGTAATGTGCTGAAATATTCTCGTGCCAATACTTAGTAGTTCTGAGGCAGTATTTTAACAAGAGGGCGTTTCTGTTTGTTGCAGCTGGTGTTAGTTATCTGCTGAGCGGGCTAAAGATCGCCACGTCCTCACGTGTCGGAAGATGCTGAGCGTGCAGTCTGCAGGGTCCAAACTGCTGAGAAATGAACGTGTCTGTAGGCACTTTATTGTTGTTTGGTGGCTTCTTTGTATCTTTGTGTGCCATCAAAGAGCCAAAGAACCCCTAATTTACTACATGTAATACCGTGATATAGTAACATTTTAGTTCATATAGCCTAAATTTAAGTTATTGTCACTCTATACACTATGTACAATTTTGTGCATATGGACTGTATATAAAATATAGTTTTCATGGCTGTAGTCTGTATTAAAATTAACTTTGTACCTTGATTTACAACCTCGATAAACACATTTTTGATCTCAAATGCTAATTTAACCAATTATTTAATAAACATATGTTTTTAACAAATGCTCCCAGGAAGAGTAAACCGGGCGACTTCGGACACAAAAACACAACGACCGCTAAGATGTCAAGTTGCGGCTTAAAAAAGGAGACTTCACAAACGAACGGGTGACATCGCAGTTGCTACATCTATCTTTTTTATACAATCTTGTTCTCCACTAAAGTTCAATTACAATCAAAGTCCAAAAACGTGGCCCACAGCAACAGCGATCTTCATAACAAGCACTAAAAAGCGTAACGCAGCTTTAAACCACGCTCGTCTGAACCGCGCCGACCTCTTTCAGCAGAAATGAATTCAGCTATATTTAATATCCTTTCCTGTAGCATTGTTTATTTTCCCAACAGCTCTTGTCAAAGCATCAGTGTTGTCATTATTAGATGACCTCTGCGGGCCCTCTATATTTCATGTGAGCCCAAAATAAACCTAATTACAATATACCATATCTTGAGAGACTGCTTTATTCTCATCAGTGGGATGTTGCAGTTCATTTCAGAGGTCTGAGATGAGCAGCCAACACATTCAGCAGCCCTGCAGTCTGCTGACGTGTCCTCGGGCAAGACGCACAATCCTTAATTTTCTGCTAAGACGACAAAGACGAGAGCTCCAGCCGAACGACGCGGAGGCAAACACGAGCCGCGCGGGGCTCCAGAATGTGATTAACTCTTCAGCATTAAATATGTGTAACATGAACAAATATTTGTGCAGCACTTTGAATTAATTTACTTGCAAGACACAAACATGAAATCAACAAACTGTCATAACATTTACATTTTAGACATCTAGCTGATGCTGGGAAAGTGTACAATTAGTGTCACAGTAAAAAAAAAAACAAAAATTACCCCCCCGTAACAGAACAGCGCATAAGTAAACTAAGTGTGACCCCAAAATTATGCAGCATGGGAGGGTGGTGATGAGTTACAAAGTATTTCATCAATGTATTATCTACACTTACAGTGTCTAACAGCTTCAACAGACCAGCTGTCAAAGTTATGGTGTTATTTATTAAGCAGATAACAAACCGAACTCGTGTTTTCATTTTTCAAACCCTAAATTTGAGCCGGCACGCTGGACTTCAACATAACCAACACTAAAACGAATTTTCCTGTTCATGAATGCAAGTAAACAGCAGTAATCCGGCATCGCAACAAAGAGAATAATAATAGTAATAATGTGTTTTATTTGTCAAATGGACATTAAATATATAATTTTGATGAAAGAGCTTGCTCATACTGGTAGATTAACCATTACAGAAATATAAAAAAAATGATTTTGGTCATTACCAATACTGTTGATTGAGGGCAGCTGTGGCATAAACCCTCACACTGGGTGGCGGTCTAATAAATTTAAGCACCGTATTATGTTTCCGGTCTGTGGTCTTTCTGCTCGAAAAGCCATAAATTATCTCGCTGCTTCATCCTCACTCGGCTTTGAATCTCATCAGCGAATTAAATGACATTAAGTCGTAACCACTCGAGGACTCGCGGGGGCCGTCCTCCACCTTCTAGTAGGTTTATAAAGGCACCTTCCAGTCCTTTGTAAGATGTGGCTCACATGTTAAAAGACACCAGAAATCTTAAAACAGGCCAAAACATCATCAGACTCTTCTCTGTCATCTGCTAAGCCAATAAAAAAAGGAGACTCTTCTCATTGCTGATGGCAGGTGACGGTAACTAACAGGTGACTTAGCCTGAAACTGTCATCACGCTGATTGTGTGGCTCCCTCCAGACCACAGATTACCAAAACCCGAGCTCTTCCTCTCCCTTGGTCCTTGCTCCGAGGGCTCGTCTTGGTCGCCCAGTTTCATACCAAAATTAGCAAAGTGGTTGTTGTTTGCTTGCAATGAAGCATCAACAGATACAGACAAAAAATGTGGTCGAGCAAAGTTGATATTATTTGCAATCAGCAACCCAAAATTAGTAAAAACCAAGCGTTGGAGGTCGTACTGCACAGCAAATATGATGCAGGGCAGTGTTACTGGATTCCTCATTACAGCCTTTATGGTAAGCAGATTTGGGCCAATCACACATCAACCTGATCAGGATATTTTTAGCCACAGATTTGAAGTTTATGATGCTGCACGGTGACTCAGTTCAGCGTGAGATGCTGCTGTATTCACTGCCAGTCACTATTCTTGTGTTAAAACGTAACCACATGAAATACAAAGGCACAAACACTTTAAAACTTTTCACATTTTCTTTGGTGATAATTAGATTAAAGCACTGAAACCACCCCATGTTTGTTCACTTACATCCAATATTACCTTACCTTCCATTCCCGTTGGGTGCTGTGCCATACTTATGTAATCAAAAACATATGCAATTGTTAAAAAAGTTTTTCATTGTCGATATTAAAGTTATATGCACTTAATTTATTTCTAAAGGCTGTGGAGTTTACCGTGGTTTTTCCCTGGAGGTTGGTGTCAGATTTGGGGAGACAGCTCGCTCCGTGGGTTCAGGAAAATGTGTCGACGGTGCAAATAGTAAGTTTGCAGCCAAGTTATTTTATTTAGATCAACATAAAAACTTTTCTCTAGTGAAGCAGTTTAAGAATATCTCTATGGGATATCTGTCTTCAAAGAGACAACTCATCAAGTAAACATATTACTGTGTTTGTCTCAGTGGCACCAGTGACTCAGCTGCAAATCCCATCTCACCAATTGTTGTGGCTGGAGAAACTCATGAAACGGCCTCAATCCTCTTAAGTACCACAAAGGGACATTAAAGGAACAATCCTTAATATTTTGCACTGTCGTTGCAGAAAATGACCATTTCCAGTGCCAGTAAGTCAACAGTTATCAATGGCTGCCGAGGCTCTGAGCTTTGTAAACAAGCAGTCGGGTCTTGACTCCATATTTCATTTCATGCATGTCCAACCTCTGCTCCCCTGATGACCCTGGATGTGTGTTGCCAGACTTAGCTCGGTTTCATTCAGCGATGTGTGGACAAACATGCTGCAGCCTTCAAACAAAAGAAAATGGTTTGCTCTGCAGTCCCCCCCCCCTCTCTTAATTTGCCACGCCATAAGATCCTTTTGTGTCTCTACAGCTGCTTATCTTGAATTGATTTATGAATAACACACCATTTCACGTTATCACAGCTGACTTTCTTCATCTTCTACTTCGTTTCACACCATGAATGATATGAAAATAAACTAATCCTACCTTTTATGTGTATCGTTTAAATTCTGTAAAATGACACGGGAAATCAAAAATGTATAGACACCGCATGCAAAATATAATACTAACGGGTTTCATTACTGCATTTCAGAAAAAGCGATGTGACTGCAGCACTGGATATCATGTAGATTATGTAGATACAGAAATAACTACAGCATGCAGCATCCTGAGTTTGAAAGCCTCTGTCACGCAGGCCTACATACTGGTTGGCAACCACCTGTCAGCCACCGGCTCCAGTGGGGGAAACGTGTATTACTGGAGATTACTGGCAGTAACTGTGAGCTTGATTGCTAAAGCTCCAGTCACTCAGGCCTAAAGACTCATCGTTGATCCCCCTGATAACCACTGATCGGCCCAACTTTTATTTTGAAGTGAAGATGACTAGCGATTGCCCAGGAGTTGTGGACTGGTCTCTACGTGGAGGCCTGTGTGAGTGATGCCTGAGGCTGATGAAGAATACATGGCTAAAATATCCACTGCTGTTGCAATAGATGTTTTAAAATGCAATATGTACTTCAGCATATACAGTAAAATAATATAAGAAGATAATATTCCACATAGTCTTGGCTTTATTTGGATTTTATATACTGGTTATGACGTTATTGTGACTGCTGCTGTGGCCTGCATCAGCTTTGTGCTGTGTCACTAATGCAGCTGTTTCTGATGAAACACAAGTGGTGTGGTTCCTTTCATTCCTTGTAGTGCACTTTAAAAAGCTTTACTGATAAAGTAGGAGAAATCTGCTATTGAAATATGTAGTTCACTGATATTATCAAATGCTTACTTATATGGTATTTCCAGAAGTAAATTGAGAAGAGAAAAATATAAGCTTATATAATATAACTTAGATTATATAATATACCACCTGGATTAAAAACAAGAAAGCCTATGACTCAGTGCTGCATACGTGGATCCTGGAATGCCTAGAAGTATACAAGATCAACAGGACCCTACAAGTCTTCATCAGTGGGAATGTGGAGAGCAGCACAAGTCAACATCAAGTGCAGGATTTACCAAGGAGATGCTCTGTCCTCACTGCTGTTCTGCATAGGCCTGAATCCCCTCAGCCAGATCATCGACACAGATCTACAGCAATGACATCGGAATGCCATTCGGACTGGAAAAGTGAAGTTGGATGGGTAACAAAGGGAGGGAAGGTGAAGAACAAGATCTGGGTAATCAACACCTACATCCTGGCAGATACCCTGTTTGGATAATAACTGGCCAAAGGAGGGGATAGAAGCCACTCATGTCAAGACAAGAAAGCTCCTTACCATGCATGGAGGGTTTCACCCCAAATCCAGCACCCTGAGACTGTACGCTGTGCAGATGGAAGGAGGCCAAGAACTGAGTGTCAGAACCAACAACAAAGATCCATGAATACATCAGGAAGATGGCCACAAAGGATCAGGTGCTTAGTGAGTACCTCAGGCAGCAGAAACCTGAAAAGAAGAGGAGGAAGAACAGGAGCCATCCTGGAAGGACAGGCCTCTGCACTGCAGGAACATCTGTGCTGAGTATGACCTGGAACTCCCGAGGTCAAAATGGAGCAGTGACCCCCAAACTAGGAGAATGGCTCCATAAATTCCAGGAAGGACATCCAAAATCTCTGTCCCGAGAGATGGTCAGTCTTGTTTTGGACTCGACCGCATTTGTACTCTGTCTCGGACATTGAGAACTCTGGATTTTATTTCAAGACCACAACTGTGTAAATATCACAAAATTACCAGAATATTGTCCAATTTTTTAGCATACTTGCTTTTATTGAATGCAATATGTACTGATTCAAATCCAAACAATAACGTGACTCATTGCTAAACATGTTTTTGTTACCAATGTCACTCCCACCCCCCCTTCACTCACAGGCGGCACTCCAAGACTCAAAAAAACTTATAAAAGCTGGCATTCAAAAGCAAACTTAAAGCTGCAGTATGTAACTTTTCTAAAAACATTTTTTTAAACTGTTGCTGTGTCGTGACAGTATAGTATTAGATAGATAATCTGAAAAAGACTGAGCTGCTCTGCCTTCTCCCAGTGCTCCCGGTACTAACTGCAGAAATACACAGCTCAATCAGGAACAACCAATCAGAGCCAGGAGGAGGGTCTTGGCACTGTCAATCATGCTTGTGTGCACGCTGCTCCGCCCCCTTGCTCTCTGTATAAGAGGGAAACTTGTGGCTTTACTTCTTTCTGCTGATGATTGTTGGCCATTGTGTGGTTTTTAAATGGCTCCCATTTTTACAAAGATTGTTGTTGGTTTAAAAACAACATAACTTTAAGTATTGTTTATGAAAGGCAGAGAAAAGACTGTTGTGATGAACTATGAATAATTGGAATAAAGATGGTTACATTTATTTCAGCTGAGTGTTTAACATCCAGGTGTTTAATGTGATTATAGAAGTAATATAAGTAATAATATAATAATATAAGTAATATGTATATGTGTGTGGAAGTTTTATCAGGCAGCAGGAATTCAGGAAGCTTGCTTCACAGCTTAGCTTAGTTTTGATCCCAGGAACACTAACTACATCTGTTCCAGATAACCGGAGGGGTCCGGATGCTTCAAAAAGTAGATCAGAAATGTATCTGCACCCCAGACTGTTTAGTCTTTTATGAAGAAGTAACAGGGTTTTAAAATCCATCCTTTGACACACAAGAAGCCAATGCAGTGATTCAAGATCTGATGTAAGCTAGGCCACTCGGTTGGTGTTGGTGAAGACTCGCTGCAACATTTTTGTATGTTTGTGCTTTTATCTTTAGCCAGCTAAAGATAAAAGCACAAACACACTTTGTGCCTTGTTTAGAGAGAGACATCCTTTACATCTTGTTGTTTTTTTTATGGTGATAAAATGGACATTGATGTGCTTTCAGTGTAAAAATGAAAACTGAATGTTACTTTGCAATTTAGATGATATCCCATCCTCTCGAATGAGCTGCAAAATTGATGATGATCGGCTCACTGAACAGAAATCAGTTAACTCCCCAGTGCCTGGTCTGTTTATTCCAAACATAATTAAAAGGTAAAATCGTCACACTCGCTATTGGGTTAAATGAATCGGTAATAGAGAAGCAGAGAGTCTGTGAATTTACTCCAATTAGGACCCTTAAAGGGCCCCTTCAATCACTGCTTTGGTGGTCTTCAAAAAACGTAAAATGATATGAAACGGTGTGTAAGTCGTGGACCTCACTGACTGTGCCGTCTAAGGGTTTGACCGATGGGAACTGCTTTATATAAGGAGAAAATCATAGATCGAAATATGTACAAACCTCTTCTATATCTTATAACAGTGCACGTCAAATAATATACTATAGAGAACTAGTTACACTCTGTGTGAGCTTGGCTCCGCCTTTAAAACTGGTGACCGTTTATCATCATCTTTCTCAGGGTGACCAAAGCAACAATGTGAGGAAATTCCTCATAACTCAGATATTCAAAACTTGTATAAACATAAAATTGGCAACTTAAACGGGGCCTCTACTGTGTGAGTAATGTTGCCAGAGTGCTTTATTGCCTCTTTGGCTCACTTCACATATTACGCAGCGCAGCAGAAAGCTCAAAAACACGAGGTGATTGAAAAGTATGTTTACTGAAAGCACAAATCACTATGGAGCTTGTTGCTTTATCGGGACCCCTAGACATCACATTAGCTCTCCATCCATCCATCCATCCATCCCTCCATCACAGGTGAGAGATGGGTATGCCCTGTGTATCACAGCACTGGGTAAGTGTGCTTTTACATGCAACGTGCTGCTCCAGAATACTATTTTGCAACAAATACATATTACTGAGCACAGCAAGATGGTAATAATCACATGACCTTTCCCCCTCTGGAGCCGCTGGTTTTAGGCTTTTATTGTTGACTTTTCATTTTCAGTGACTGCTTACGTGAAATGGCCCAAGATGTTGAACTTGTGTAATTTGAATTAAGTTCTCCTGTGTGGGCAACCGCAGAGGATTTGCCTTCTTGGAGGCGTTCTAACTGAAGTTAACGCATGGCGCAGTATTATTCTTGAACCTTTCCTCCACAAAGCAGAAATTTTGAACATTTTCATCAAGTCTTTATTATAATAACTCACTAATTATTGTATGACTGACAAATGATCTGCATGCGTACCAAATATGAACATGCTATCGTAGCCTGCTCATTAGTTCTTTATTATCTTGTTGGTAGCAAAACACAAACACAAGCCATGAAAAAGTATTTTGGGTTAAAGTGCGCTAACTGAACACTTCTCAGGATGATTAAGACACATAATGAATGGATTTTACCCTAGCAACATTAGATCTACAAACAGCCCACACAGCAACACTCTGTGTAGGAGTTGGTGTTATGCAACGGTCACACTACAAAGCGACATTCGCATTTTGCCTCCTCAAGAGAGCCCTCTGATCACTCTGATTTCACTGAAGCCACTTGATTTAGCTGTGAAATGAAGCCCAAAAGTCCTGGCGTCCTTTGCAGCAGTTCTATCGCCAATCAGAATGATTACTTGCTCTTGTGAGCGCATTATTGCCTAATCAGCAAATATAATGTTCTCTAGCAAAACAAATTTTCTCATATTGAGGTCAGTGTGACTTTTATATTTGTAAACTATCAGATCAGTTTCCATGTTCATACCTGTGGCTATAAAACTTGGGCAGGATGAGGAAAGCTAAAGACTGTAAGCAGGGAGAAAACTGTCCTTCTCTCAGCTGCTCCCTTTAGGGGCCACTACAGCGTATCATCATCCTATCCTTAGCATCCTCATCTGTCACACCAACCCTCTGCATGCTCTCCTTGTCTGCAGTTTAAAAAAAAACAAAAAAACAACCCACCTACGAGCGCTTTTAAAGCTCACAACACCTGTTCCCATTACTTGCCCAGGAGCTCCTTGAGGTTTTTCGTTGCTATTTTGCCGTTTGCTTTTTTTTTTCTCTTCATGCTAAGATGAGCTAACTGGCTGCTGGCTTTGGCTCCATATCGACTGTACAGGACTTAAACTCGTATCGACGTTCTCGTTTCATTTGGATTTTTGCTCACAAGAAAGCAAATAAGCTAATTTCTTAAAATATTCCACCGTTCCTTTCAGATTCGTCCCCTAGGCGTAACGGAAGGAAGGAACGAGCCGTGCTGCTGATTAACGCTGTAAGACAATAGTTGGCTTCCAGTTAGGAGACCCGTCAGTGTCATTTCAGCGGCCGCCCTCGTGTGTGTGTGTGTGTGTGTGTGTGTGTGTGTGTGTGTGTGTGTGTGTGTGTGTGGGTGTGTGTGTGGGTGTGAATACCTTATGACTTTCGGCTTACACATGTTTATCCTGCACACACAGCACCAGGTGGAAATCAAGGCTATCAGCACAGGCACCACTACAAGATCTCGAGCCTTCAAATCATCGCTGCCACTGCTAAGTCCAGTTTTCTATTTGATGCTGCTGGTCGGCCGCCATGCTTGTCCCCGCCTGTGTCAAATTAAAGGTCAGCGTCTGGATGGTGAAGCGACTCTTCTCTTTATTCCAGCGCAGTCAAGGGAGAGGCCCGGTAAATCTGGAGGGAACGTTGTCACTTGGGAGTTGGAAAGGTCACTCCCCACAGGGAGGGAAGTGGAGAGACTTTCTCTCATTAAATCTTCTTGGCTATGTGTTTTTTTTTCCCCCTCCATTAAATGTCACTTTCATACTCGGGTCATCTGGCCAGCTAGCCTGAGACCACCTTTAATTAGAAGTCTGATTATTCTCTGTTTACCTTGTTAAGGCTTTTAAACTTTCTGCTTTCTCTTCGGCATTCCTTAAAATAGACTTCCTGTTCTTCCTCGATGTCTTTTAGGAAGAGTTGCTTGTTCAGATTTTCAGCTAGCTTGTTCACCTCAGGCGGTGACTGTCAGATGAAATGATTACCCAGATGAAGCCTGCAGTCTCTGTTGTATTGTGCCCGGCGCCTTCATGAGCTTATAGAGGGGTGATCTCAAAGTTGCAAATGAATGCTAAACCATGAGTCACTCTCTGTGTCAAGCACCTTTACATTCACACTCGAGGCAGTTAGCCACCACTCGTACCCAGAGAAAGCTGGTGGGCTTCAGAGTAACACTGGAGGTCACTGTGACTAAACGCGGTGCTGTCATGACTCATATGCTGTTGAAGGGGGTTGAGCCTGTGACCTTTTTTTAGCGAGGTGAGTTCTGCAGCCATAAATGCTAGGATGACTAGTTTAGACAGGTGGGTTTTGAAATGCGTATTAAATGTGCACCTTTTAGCTGGTCTCCGAGGCAAGAAAAGATGCTTCACCGATGTCAGACTTGTTTAAGGAAAGCTGCCGCTGAAAGGTAAGCCGTCACCTATCGAAAGCCGAACACGGCGGCGCGAGGAGGAAGAAATGAGGCCGATTTTCTCTCAACATACACAAATCCTTCAACAGAGACGTACCGAAGAGCTCACAGAGTTTATGTATGTAACGGAAGTGGGCTGCTGTGAGGAAACGGCATCCATGCTGAGCTCATGTTTGGAAGAAACTAATGAGATCTTTGGTAAAAGCAGTGAGGGCTTTGGATGGTTTATTAACAGGTAATGCAGCTGCTACTGCAGCAGCTGCTTGGAGCTGTCACTGAGCGCGTGTCACTGGAGCATGTCATTTCATTCATTTTCAGCGATGATTGAACAAAGCCTCATTATGATAAAACACCTTTTGTTTTTTAAAGTAGGAAAAAGTTTGAAGAAGGTAATTACAGCATGTTCTGCTGTGCATTTTTATAGCCTTTATTTATCCAGGTAAAAATATTGTTGTTAAAAATCTCATCTGGCCAGTAAAGAATTAAAATATATCTGCTATGATTACTATTATATTATGAAACCTACTACTCTTCTCCCTGGAGGGAAATATTTCCACGCGATACATTAAAATAACCGTATTCACCTGTAAAAGTTAAGGACTGTGGGATAATTTAGGTGTTTTGCTGCTGTGTGAGTGATCATATGAGGACTTTAAGAAATGCAGAACAGCTGTTGCTGTCTTTTCCTGATTTAGCATTGGAGGAGGAGGAGGAGGTGTTTGTCCTGCTCTCAGGCTGAACCTTTGAATGAACACTGCTCATTCCAGTGGGCTTTCTTATCCATCAGGATGTGTGTTTATTAAGTTGGGTGTGTATATCGTACATATGCACTGAATGCACATGCTTGCGTTGTGGTGCATCACAGATCTCATCTTTGAATCAACAGTAATTTAGAGAAGATCGCACTCTAACGGATCCTGCCCACTGTGCTCCGTGTGGGCGAATTCCTGCTTTCCGAGTGTGTTAAATTGGAAGCTGGCGTTGCTCTGTGGGTAAAGGTTGTGTGGACCTGATTCCCTCCCACAGACCGGCCTGCTGCTTCACTCTGCCAGGGCTGCAGCCACGTGACTACTGGAGCTAACTAATGGGGAGGTGAAGGGTACTTCAGGATCTCCCTCTAACTGCAGACTTCGTAGTAGACCACCCCCGCCATATTTTTTTTCTTCCAAAACCTCGCCACCCACAATGCACCACATGAAATCACTCTCCACTGTGGACATGTTGTTGCTTTGCCGGTGGGTGAACAGAACTGGTGTTTGATGATGTCGGTTGCCTGGATCTCTGGTTGGTAATCGTCAGTGGGGGTAATGGATTTTCTCCAATAGAAAACTGGGGGACTTCTGAAGGCAACAAATTGCAACTCGATGTCAAAAACCCACAAATTAGATTCGCCAGCTGAACGGGGCGTACAGCGAGACGCATTTCCCAGATGTGGAGGTTAAAGGGAGCAAACAGGCAGTTCAAATTGAATCAGCACATTCATAAATTCATACTGAGTTCAAATTTACATTCCGTCCTCATGCTCTGGTGCTTGGGTGTGTGCATGTGGCTAATCTCACTGTAAACACAAACACTGAGGCTTACCACCCTCTGATAGTGGTGTCATGGAGCATGGTATCTGCTGGCTGTGTGGGCTGCAGGGAGAAACGCTCCACTGCTCACCTACCAACCGTCTGCCATGGCTTGACCAGTGGGATGCTCGCTGGTTGTGAATGGAGTTCGTGCTTTAGGTCTGAAGTGAGTGCGCTTACTGTATCTGTAGAAGAGGCTCTGCAGCCAGGCAGAGAGTGTGCAGAGCTTAGACGTATACGGGGAGTCTTGTTAGACATGCCGAGTGTACCAGTGTATTACTCATTCAGTGTCCCACTCCAACAAACAGTGTGGTTCAATCACTTGGCCCTTTGCAAATGCATTTTAGAAGGTCCGGGCCTTAATAAGTGTTTTGCTCACTGTCAGCAAACCAAATAAAGAAATCAAATGAAATAATAAATTAAGGAAAAAAGCGCACTATCATGCATTGCCTCTTCTTGTCCAAAAGCTGTGGTCAATGTGGCTCATTGACCACGGGCTCAGTTCATTGTGATCAGTCCTTAACTATCC
>VOQJ01007034.1:6119-16405 GCA_015052665.1 Apistogramma diplotaenia
AAAAGATTAAGGAAAAGAGGAAAGGAAAAAAAAAAAAAAAAAAAAAAGTGCACGTTGAAAGTGATGGAGGAGATGACAAGAGGTAAGAGAGCACGAGCTCAGCTGCAGCGGGAGCATGAATAAGTTAGAGTGGGAGTGGAAAGACTCACTGTACTCTTTGTGTTAAGCTCACACTTTCACACACAAAGTGATCTGCGTGTGTGTGTGTGTGTGTAATGAAGAACAAGTTGCATTCTGGGGGCTTTTTATCTCCGCGCCCTGCTGCTAATGACGGCCGCGGCGACCTGACGGACAGCTTCTCACCGCCTGACACATTCAGACACACACCATCAATAAACATTATGCTCACTTTGCATGCTCGTGTGTCCGCATGTGCGCGCGGCACTAGCGAAGACGCATACAGATGTCTGAATGCATCCAAGTTTGTCCGTGGGTGCTGTACGCACGCGTGTCTGCGTGCGAGAGCGCCCGTGGATGATTGACTCTGGTGTTATTTACTACTCAGCTGTGACCAGCATCTCAAAGTCACCAGCCTCCGCGCTTCCTTCAGGAGCTGCTCCCTCCCCTCTTCATCTGCTATTCTGTCTCTCAGAGGAGAGTCATAAAAGGTTAGTCACACAGTCACTGGATTCCACGAAACAAGTCGTGCTGCACGTTAGACGCAGCTTTTTATAATGAAACATTGTGCTTTAAAATAATCTCCGTGTACAGCTATAGATCATACCCACATTTATGCCATCGCGATGGCCCAGGCAGAGATAACTAAAGATAAAATCTACTCCCAGAGTTCATCAGAGTAAGGGGGAAAAACAAGTCCAATAAAGCATTTAATTGAATTCAGTGACAGCACTTTAACATATATTATTAGAACATAAATGCTGCATATCAACACAAGCAAAAAGCCCAGGGGCTCTAAAGCTTTATGGTGCCCGAAACCCATTACAGCTCAGAAAAGTTTCCAGCTGCATCCTCATAATCACCTCCTGATGATGTAGACTCCTTCACGTGCACTAAACTGGCAAAAGGTCCACACCTCTTAATCTTTGAATCCAGGTGTTCTCAGTGCTACAGGTGTATCAAATCCAGCACCTACAGTAGCCCCGTGCAGTCTGCCGAGGCAAAGATTTGAGAGGGAATCGGAATCCGAGTGTGACGGGATGCCACTTCCCTCTCAGATATTCCACGATCAGCTGTAGGTGGTGTTATTGCAAAGCATTTAGGAACCACACCGACTTAACCACAAAGTGTCAAAGCACATAAAGTTGCAGAGCGCAAAGTCACCAACCCTTTGATGACTCAGTGAATGCAGCGCTCCAAACCTGTGTGACATGACGCTATGATGTGATAGGCAGTCATGGGGACAATAGGCTTGTTTAATTTAGCGTGCATATTCCTAAAAATACAGCACCATTTAATCATTTATAGCTAATTATTATGAGGACCTGTTGCACATGCATTTGAGAATCAGTGATTTAGACAACAATTTGAAAACACATGTGACGCACGTTTTGAATGAACTCTTAATTTGGTTCGTTGTTGTCTGCAGTAGGATTACAGATTAACTCACCATAAATACTGTCATGCTACGATAACACTGGTGAAGCCTGTGCATCATCATTTTTATACAGTTATAAAAACGTGACATTTAAATTGGATTAAGGATAAACCACAGACTGTTACACAGTTTAAAAAAAACAAACAAAAAAACGTGACATTTATTTAGCTCTCTAGCTACGCATTTCTGCTGGAGTGTCCTAAAAATGACAATCCTATTAAAAGAGGTCTGGAGATGCATGAGGAGATGGCCTTGAAGGCGTAGTCCTCAACCAGTTGGCAAGTGGTTGCTAATAGATAATAGTTTGCTAATAGCTCAGCAATTTTTCCAATGAATGCGAACATCCCCCATTTCTAGTTTGCTCTCCATGTTTTAAACTTTCACTACCGCTCAGCGAGTACTTGCAGACAAGTTGCCCTCCTTCGGGTGACTGCAGCAATCTGCTAGCAACCAAAGTAATCACATGGAGGTTTTTGGTGCAGCATCTCACTTATGAGGAAGCAGTTACCAGGGAAGACACATTTTTGTCTAACAACTAGAAGTTGCCAGGTTCTAGACTTTAGTCAAACACTGTATCCAACTACATCAATCCTAATTTGTCAGCTTTCTAGATTTTATTCCAATACCTTCTACAATAAAAAAATATATATGTATTCACAGGAACACTAGCAAAAATAACTGTTGTTTTGTTATGCAGAAGATTATATCTCCACATGTATATTCTCCCTGCTTTCCAATCCCCTTAATCATCCTGCGACCCCTGAGAATTTTGGCAACCTTTTCTGGGCGTCCCCGCAGGTTTTGCTATAAGCACTGGAGTACAGTCTCGCATTATAATGATGCAGCTGCAGCCTTGCATGACCGGATTTGTTTACGTTCTGTGCTGGCATATATGTGTGATTTCTGCGCACATGCATACAGATGTGCATGTTCTCCGCTGACATTTCAGGAAGGAAACATTTTGAAGAGTCGTGGTGTGATCACTCTAAAAGTGACTTTACCGGAAGGTCATAAACTAATCTCATTTTGCTTTTTTTTTGACTGTGTGTGTATGTGTGCTTGCCTCCAAAAGTAGCTACAGTACTTCATCATTCCTCCCATTAACCTACCATTCACCTTTGCAAACAGTACTTATATCTTCTGACTCCCCACAAAACAAGTTGAAAATCCACTTTGGCACGTAAAAGAAAGGAGACTATTTTGCACAGAAAAATGAGAGGACTGCTTTTAATCAAAAAGCCTTTTTTCTGTATTCATAAAATGCATTGTTAAGTGAATGGGCAGTTCACACTGAGAGTCTTACCGGGCCAAGACATGTCATGGTGTTTCCATCCATCTTCTCACATTGGCTATCACATGCCAGGCACAGGGATCCATTGGCAAATTCACGCTCTTCCCTGATAGAGAAGAAAAATGAAAATAGCAATGCATGTATTATAGATTTAAGAGCATGCTACAAGTGCATACAAGCGCAGGCTGTACATCGAAGCCTTCTCAACAACTCAGGCCACCTCCAAAGATTCCCACCCTGTGCTGTAGTGCCCTCTGCAGGAGGGGCATGCAGGAGGGGCATGCAGGGCCGCGAGCTGTGTAAAACTATTTGATCAAGTTAACGGCTTCACATGGTCAATATGCTTACAGAGAAAGTCCATGAATAATGAACAGCTTTTTAAATCATGGACAAACATGAGGGGATGCATTTAAGGAGAAGGAAGCAAGAGGAGAAAGGGTGGGAGGGAAGGAGGAGCGGGAGCGATGGTAGGAGAGGCCACGGGGAGGGCGCTCAGGGGAGTTTGCTTTCGATAGGGCGAGAGCGGAGAGACGGAGGGAGTGTGTGATAAAAGAAGGAGGGGGAAAAAAAGCCAAACACATTTTCTTTTCATCCCATTATCAAACAATCGCTGCAGTTTCTGCAATGGCTAAGAGTTCAACCAAGCGCTTTAGTCAGCCGGTTAATGTGTACTCTGTGCTGCTTTTGTTTTTTCGCTTCTGAAGGAAAAGAAAGTAAACAATAGAGCTCCATATTGGGTTTATACACTGCAATTACCCTGGCAGGGGCTCCACACTGCCTCGGGCCATACCGTTGAATCCTTATATGTGCATGTTGGTGTGTTTCTGAGAGCGTGCACGTGTCTGTGTGTGTGTGTGTGCACATGCATGCTCTCAATCAGAAAATTCCCGACTTGTTTGTGTCCGAATCAGCGTATTATCTTCACTTTTGAAGTGCGGCGTCTCGGGCGGGCAGAGGCTGGCTGCTGTCAATAACCGCTGCTGCCGATCAAAACCACTTTTCACATCAGAGGGATCGATCAGCCGATGCGGAGGACAGACGCTCTCAGAGGAGGATTCACTCAGTTACAAACAAACCTCTTTCTCACAGTGGTGGGATAATGAGACGCACTGTATGTGTGTGTGTGTGTGTGTGTGTGTGTGTGTGTGTGTGTGTGTGTGCGTGTGTGTGTTTTTGTTCGGATTTGCATGTGATGCTACTGGGGTGGAATAAAGAGTCCACAGATTCCTCTTTGTGAGCTGTTTTTATACGATCTGGCACTGAGAAATTTGGATCTCCTGCGGGTATGTGGGTTTTTATGCATTTTCATGTGGGTAATATTAGATGAAAATCTTTTAGACTCGATAGTTCTAAAAGCAACAAAAAAGAAACGTAACATCCCGACACTCCAGTGTTCAGCTCACATTAAAAGGCAATAAAAATGAAGATAAAATCCCAGATTTCCCTTTGCTGAGCCTTTATGTCAGGGTAGTTTTTCTTTAAATGGTCCTATTGGTTCTTTATGATCGCAGCAGTTTGTCTGACACATCCAAAAGCAGAGTGTGTAGGCTACAGACTGTCCTTTCATTAATAATGTTTTCAGTGGGAAACTCCCGTAGCTCTCTTTGCATTTCTCCCTCGGCTTTCTTTCCCTTGTTCCAAAATAAATTAGATTCCTCTCTCGGAGGTGCTATCCAGGGGAATCCTTTAGAGAAAAAAAAAAACGCAGGCAGTGGAGAGATATCTCTTTTCTTGGCCGAGGAGGAAGAAAAGATACATGGAGGAGAATGGGTGAGAGACAAAGACCTCTGCAGCCGTGCTCTCTGGGGTCATTTCCATTCCTTCAAAGCCGTTCCTCCTGATTGGCCCCCTTCACGGCTGGAGGTGCGCAACAAGGCCCCACTGGGGCATGGCCTGATGGGGGATTAGCCCTGTTTTAGGGGGAATTTAAGCAGGACTGAGGCCACTGTTCAAAAATCCAAACATCCAAATAGCCAGAGCTTGGTCAACCCAACAGAGCAACTTTTTTAATTAAACACATTCAGCACCTCCCTCACCCGCTCCCTCCCTCCCTCCCCTAACCTAACCCCAGTGGACGGCATCTCCGTCCTCCCTCCTCACCCCCAAACTCCTCTGCTCTCCCTTTGTTTTATTCAACAGACATATAAACTGAAGGGAATTTAGTGCCTTTCCTCATTAACAATGGAAACATAGAAGAGCGAGCTGAAGAATCTTAAGGTTTAAGATCACCGTCCCGAAAACATTTTTAATGAGCCAACACTAAATTCTTAGGAGATATACACTTCAATAACTTCAGAATAAAACGGGATATTAAGCAAATCTATTCTGCATACAGTAAAACCCACACCACTACTAAACACAGACGGCGCCGAAAACAGGCAGTGCTATCGGGGGTGAAAAAGATTAAAATGCTGTTTCAAAGGTAAAAACTGAGCAGAACAGTATTGGGAGTATCCCTCGATATGTCGCACCTTCTTGCATTTTCATGCAGACGCAACAATTTGAATCAACATTGTAATCTGAAGACACAGGCCATATAATAAAGAAAATATATGCAAATATACATAATAGTCGGCTGGCAGGTGGTTGCTTGCTGTCGCTGAGTGAAACCGAACGAAATGCAAATGTTAATCTGCTAGTGATCAAAGCAATTGCAAGGAGGTTTTTGGTGTCAGCAACCTCCAGCAACCAGTTGCAGACCAGTTGGGGAAGGCACATTTTTCCCTAGTAACAGGTGGTTGCCAGAAGGTTCAGAACTGCTCTCTAGTCCTGAGTGACTGGAGTGATATTGTATGAGCCTACATAGAGTTAGCATAGCAGTTATTAAAGAAGCAACAAAATTATGGCTCTCAACTTAACTCAGAACCTCTCATCTGAATACAAACCTTCAGCTACAGGAAGGACACACAGGGAACCACTGGAAAACAACCAGCCTGCACTGAACTCCAGAGTGAGTTGAGAAATGCACACGACACTGTTTCTTCTTTAATGCTTTCTAATGTACAGTCACATTAAAATATTCTTTATACATGCTTAGATATGTTTTTTTGTTTTACTCAAAGACTTTATTAAAGCTGTTGTTGCCACCTTTCTGGCACCCACTGATACTGGATTCTGCAATTTGAATCTTCATTGCTTTGCATTCATTGGTTTTGGCTGCTGCTGTGATGGTTTTACCTTGAGTTACCTTTATCTTACTTTTTGATCTTTCTGTTCTGTGGATGCTGAAACTGTCTCGTTCGGTCTGTGCAGGACTAGAGCGATGATATATTCAGACATTCAGCATCAACATAAAGAAAAGTTAACTGTTTTGCCTGTGGTGCTAGTTATTGCATCACTCATGAACCAATCAAAATGACTGGCTTTTCTCTAGCATTCACTTACCTTTCTATATCTATGTTAGTTTAGAACTGTGATGCTGCTGCTCCAGACTTTGATCAAGCAATTAAACTAAACCATCTGTTACATTATTACTCGTCTTTACTCACTTTTTTGAAGCCTCTTTTATAACGTACTGGTTTTTTTTCCCTTTTTGTCCATTCTGTCAACCATAACAATGACACAAGCTACCAAAGTGGTTACTGGGGCAGGACAAATTTATGTTTAATGCACATCTGTTCATGATAAGCAGGTAAGTCAAGGTGTACATTTAAAAAAAAAAGCTTACCCTCAAAGATGCACTTTCCCAACACTCTTTCTTGGTACATAGGTGGGAACTTCTTACACTAGGCCTTCAGGTTATGGATGTTCTGGTTCCGCAGTTCAAGCCAAAGACTCAAAATAAAAAGCGGGCCTGCTGAATATTACTTGTATTTCCATATTGTGACTGACTGTATTTACAGTACTGGAAACAAGTGTGCTTCAGCCGCTCCCTGCCGCGCGCCTTTTTCTCGTCTTCTTCAAAGCCGTCGCTATGAGCTGTTTTTCCCAGCGACTTCAAAGCTTCCCTCCCACAAACGGCGCTGGAAAGGACCAGCAACAAGTCAACATGACCGAGGGTTGCTCGCTCTCATGCACACTCTCTCCTCTTCCCCCCCGGAGGAAAACACAAGCCTGACATCACACCGCCCGCGAGTAAAGTCGTACTTATCGTGTGGCAGATGCTGCCGGTACAGTCTTATTTTAGACGGATGCTTTCAAGTGTTGCGATTCAAAACATCTCTCCGTTCATTCACGAGCAGCAAGAAAAAGGCTGGAAACTATGTCTACAAAGGAGGGTTTCTCCCCAGGTGAGTTGGCAATGATCTTTTTGATGTGCCTCATGGCAACACAGAGCAGTGACCTGAATGCAATTATTCACAGCGAACACTAAACATCAGCGGGTTGTGAGGACACTTCAAGACAGCTTGCTTCATTTTCCGCCTCAGTGCAGTAAACACTCGTGTCTGTCAGTCCAAATGGGTAATTTGTAATGAAATGTGCTTCGGCGATGGTGTATACTTAAAGTGAGTTTGGACAGTAGGTGTAATACGCAGCTAAATGTTCATCTGACTGCTCGCACTGTAAAATTCCTCATCGGTTCATCTCATTACATTCATGCCAATCAGCAATTAGACTCTCCTCCTACAGAGCCCTGGAGGATGTTTCAACTTCATTCTTATGCATTAAAGCTGTTTAAATTGATTTTATTTCCACTGCTTGTCACGTATGGCTCTTTGCTGAGGAATTAATGCAGCTTCCTGAGACCATAATGATCAGAAATGTGCTTATTTTTTACTCTTTTACAGTCAGGGTTTTCAAATCTACTTAAAGTTATTTCCAGACTCGTGTAAAACATTTGCTCAGAATGCATCAAACAGAAGAAAGGTTTTGTTTTTTTTAAGCGCATGAATCGACTACTCACCCATCAAAGAGGTTGCAGGACTGAATGCAGGTGCGGCCTCGTTTGAAGAATCGGCAGGAGAGGCACTGGTCTGGACCCGGGCCCCAGCAGCCTTCATCTGAACACATCCGATCACACACCATCCGCTGCTGGACTGTGAAGGAAATGTTCAAATGGTCAAAATGGTCTAACGTTTGGCAACCACTGGAGGCGAAGTGATTCCCTCTCCAACTGGTAAGTGGTTACTGACTTCTGCTACAGTGAAACTGGTCACAAAAAGCTGTACGACGCTGAAAACCTTGTGATTGCTCGCAGTTGCCAGTAGCTTGCATGGAAGATGCTCGCATGTTTGCAAACACTTGCAAACTACTTGCCAAGCAACAGTGAAACTGTTTCCAGTTTGGGTCTTCAGGCAGCCACAGCAATGTGCTAACAGGTCATTTTCAGTGCTTTTCTTTGCAACTGATTTCACACCGGCGAACTCGATGAACCACTCACCAACCAGTTGGGGAGTAAACATCTTTCCCTAGCAACCAGGGGTTGCCAACTAGTCTCTAGGCCTCAGCAACAGTGCTTATTGTTACAACAAGGCTTGTAGCAGGCACCTCCTAGAAATAAAATACTTATTTGTGCATGTTCAGAATGGGGTCCTGTTCACTGAGTTTGGCTCTTACAGATCAGTGCGTTCCTGACCTCACATCCTGTTTAGCAACTCTGCCCCCTATTTCAACAGAGCTGTGATGGATGTATGCTAACAGTTGGAGCTCAGCTTTATCCAAGGAATAATTAGGCATATGCTGCAAAAGTCGCATGCAACTTTGACCATGTGATGATGCAAGACATGAAAGCTGAGAGTCACAAGATTGTCAAAAATCAGTGTGCCAGATTTCAAAATCGTTTACCACCGGATTCTAGGGGAACCCACAGACCTCACTGGCAGAAGAACGATGTCTTTCCTTTGAAATGCCTTGGTGGTGCCTATTTAACCTTGCTGCCTGGCCCCAATTAGAAGTGTGTGGATGTCACAGTGTGCGTTTGTCAATTCTGTAGTCATGTCTAAGAGATAAGTAAGTGCTGTTAAATGGACTGCATTTATGTAGCTTTTTTTTTCTTCTACTGCTATCAGAAGCTCAGAGAGCTGTGCGTTTCTGCCCACCTGTGTGAGTAAACATCTCTGCCATTAAGGAACACCCCGACCAGAATCCAAAGCCCCCTTTTTTTCCTGTTGAACCACAACAATCAATAATGCTCATCAGACTCAATCGCTGAGTGACACACAGCTCCCCGGGACTGTCGCCTGGTGGGGGCCGAACCCTTTGTCAACAGCAGAACAGTCAATCGTAGACAGTGGGCTGAGCCTAATGAAGAGGCCTGTGTAAGGTGTCATCGATCGATCTCTAATACACACACCGCGCTCATTAACTGGCTAATGATATCAACCACGGCAGCAGCCCGGTTAACTCCTTCTCAGGCACGGAGAGCTCAAGTGGCAAACACCTCCAACAAATCACAAATATTACAAATGAGATAATTACTCTGGAGATCAGTGAATTATATGAGCAATAGATGCCTTTACATTCTTATTGTTCACTCCATCAGGCCTTCACTTCCCAGTGAAAGCATTATGTTTAGCATACCTTTAAGGCATGGCAGTTCCTATGAAATAGGGTATGTCAGTGTATCATACTGGAGCAGAGCTAATCAGTGTTAATGGTACCATGGCTGTGGCTGTGCTTTATTCTCACCCCTACTGTTTCCTCTGTTTTCCCTTTTCTCATGCCTCCCTCTGCCTTTTCACTCGCTCATATATACGTTGTAGTTGTGGGGACACCAGACTAAGCAGAGAAGCCCAGACCTCCCTCTGCCTAGCAACCTCCTCCACTTACTGTAGCGGTGTTCCCAGGGCCAGCCGAGAGATGTAATCTCTCCAGCATGTCCTAGGTCTATGTAGGGAGGGGGGGGGGGCTACTGCTATGCCCAGAACACCTCACCCAGCAGTGCATCCTAGTCAGATCTCTGAACCATCTCCACTGGCTCCTTTCGGTGTGAAGCAACAGTGGCTCCACTCTTGAGTCCCCCCTGAATCATGGAAATCCTCACTGTATTTTTAAAGGAGCCTCCTTTTGGTGAAAAGTCATTTCCGCTGCTTGTATCAGCAATTTGATTCTGTTGGTTACTATTGACCATCGGTGAGTGTAGGGATGCAAATTGACTGTTAAATCCAGTATATGTTTGCTTTACGGTGGACTTACTAAGGCTTCAGTCACAAAGGCCAAGAGACCCACCACTGAGCAGTTGCAAGGGAGAAATGTGTATTTCCTGACCCGTGAAATTATTCCAGCAATTTGTCCAAATTTGTCCATCCAAGCATCCCCATCAAGACCTTTTAACTGCCCCCTGTTATGAAATGTATGCAGAGATATAGCCATAGGTCACAGATGTAGTCATCGCATTTGTTCCTCATGTAGTTCGAACTCTTGAGTAGCTTGCCTCTCCGACTCTCAGCTTCACGCCATTTATTTCCTCAACCGTCACCGCCAACCTGCCACTCTCTCTGCCCAGCTCACCTGGAACCTGCCCCAGTCTCCCTGCCAGCCACAGCCCCTCTGTCAGACACT